>CM067378.1:38919619-39074952 GCA_034510155.1 Eucriotettix oculatus | reverse complement strand
TTTCGTATTGTTCTTTTCATAGTTTTCATGATTATATATTGTGGTATTAATATTTGTTTCTGTGTGTTCTATATAATTTTTCCTCCAATATTTACAATATATTACATTATTTTGCAGAAAATTTATTTTATATATTTTGTTTAAAAAAAGGTATTGATATTTGCTGGTTGAATCCAAATTTTAATACTTTTGATGTTAATTTTTCAATGTATGTATGTTAGTTTCTATTTGGGTACTTTTCATTATCTTTCTGATTTTTTAAAAGTTATTTAATGAAGGTAATTTATTGTATAATTATATACAGAACAAAGCACAGTGTTCGCATAGTATAAATTCATTATTTGAAACTAGTTATTTACTTATGGTACTTGTGATACCCATCTGCTGTGTTGCAAATCGACGAAGGCATTGAGAAATCTTTCGATTCTGTCACCGTAGCGTTTTACGATTAAAGTCACATACATTCACGGGTGTATGAATCGCGTAGAGCGCTATTTGAAACTTTAGGAATGCAGACAATCAATCAGCTTACTGAGCCATTGTCACAGGTCCAATTGCAGCGCTACATTAGCATCATAGTGCAGCTCATCCCTAGAGCCAATTCAATTAGACGCATTTACTGGTCCATTGCCGGCCACTGAAGTGGCGGACAAAACCGTCGGGTACAAATAGCCGTCGCTCACGATAAGCTCTTCAAAGAGGGTTTTCCATATAAATTTACACAATACTGCCTCTAGGGAAAGAGATGGTTCCAGAACCCTGTGTTGCGTGTTTACTTTAGTTCAGAAAATATTTGTTGAAAAAATAATTTAATCAGAAAGACCAATTTTTTCGTATATATTTGTTTCAAATAAATACTTTCCATGAAATGTTCTAAATAATCAATATACGACACAACTAAATATTTGTCAGGAATTTAATACATAGTTCAGAATTACAACTTCGAATGCTTAAATAAAAATGAAAGGAGTGATAAAATCTGCAATCCCATCCAAGACTATTTTAATATGAATAATGAAGAGAGACTACTCGGAATGTCAAAGGGTTTTACGGATATTTAATTAGGTTCTTTGACAACAGAAAGAACAAGACATTTATTTTACTATATCACCATTCATTTGGCAAGGTTTGTTATAAAACTTTAATTCCAATCTAAATTTGATTCATAAAATAATTCCCTTAAATTGACTTAAAGCTCCTGGAATGATGTATTCATTGACAATGAGTTATTTAATAAATTGTCGATAAATCAAAGTGTAATTTGGTTATACCTTACCTACTATATAAACAATAAGTGATACACATTAGGTGGAAAGTTTTATCACTAAATTTGTATCCAAAATAACTTATATTCGAGAGATGAGTCAAAGTTAAACTGTTAACCAAGCATGAACTTCTTCATAAATTTTCTGAACGTGAGATTCAGTTTAAAATTTTAATGATGAAATATCCCTACTTGACTGCATAGATGGAATTAAAGGCTTTCAGTATTTAACTGCGTAGGCGAACAAGTGCTCGTCAGTCATGTGATTTGTGAAAAGCTTCTTTCAATTTTTCCTCAATTGCCAATTATTAAAAATGTGCACCGCGTTGTTTACATTAGACATAGCATAAAAGTTCATCGAATTTGAGAGATAAAATGTGAAGATATCGAATAAACGTTAATAACCAAAAACAAAAGTTTTTATTAACTTTCCTTCATTTTGTCAGGTTAAATAACGTTACACAAAAGAAATTTGGTTTTCGTCCTTCTCCTATACGAATTATAATTTATTCGTTCACAGTGTATTTAAGATTAACTGCTAATGCGCTGATTATCACTGGCGTAATGATAATAATAAATTTGTTATATTCGCATATTACGAGATGTTGAAGACTTGTATTATATGAAAATAATAAAATATTTCATTAGTGTTTCTCTTATGAGTAGTGTAATTCATTTTAAATATGATACTGAGATAGAGAAATAATCTAACAGGGACTCTCAATACTTAAAGGGCAAATTGTTATAAAAAAATGTAATTCAACAAAATGAACCTTTTATTATATCGTAAAATAATATTTATGATTATTAATACACTTATACCAAAATAAGAATTTTTTAATATTGATGCAAAGAAGTATTTGTCTGAGCCAGGTTCTGTCAAGTTCTTCAACATCCTCTTTGTTGTCTAACCTTATTCCACGTAATGTCTCCTAGTAGGGGAAAAACAAATGAAAACCGGAGTGAGCCAAATCTGGACTGTACGGAGGGTAAGGCAGTATCTCCAAAACCATTTTTTCAATCGCTTCTTTTATCAGCCTGGCAGTGTAAGGGCGAGCATTGTCATGAAGCGATATCACAACTTTTCTTTAATATCCGCGAGAATTTTCTATCGTCAGCATGTCTGAGTCGTAGGCACTGCTTGTTGCACGCTTATTTAAGAAATAATCACAAAAGATACTCTTGGCATCCCATACGACGGAAACATGACTTTTCCCGCTGTTTCGTTTAAGTTTCTTTCATGTAGGAGGAGTAGTGTGCTTCAATTTCATTATTTGTATTTAGAGCTCAGGTTCAAAGAAATGAACCCAACCTTCATCACATTTTGAGTTCTTGTTTAGAAGGGTCTCTTTCATAGATTTCTTTTAAGTCTGAACATACTTTGAGTCTTTCTTCCTTCAGCTGTCTTTCGTATTTCGGCACCCAACTTGCAATTATTTCCTGTGAGTTTTTACTGATAATGTTATGAATTGTGCCAACACTTCCTGGGAATATTTTACGCTATATCTTCTACAGTAATATGGTGATATTCAAGAATAAAGTTGTCAAACCAGGTTTCAGACGAAGGAGTTGATACTTCAACTGGCCGGCCAGGACGTTGCGCGTCAGTCAATGAGATTCGACGGATTTTGAAGTGAACTATCCAGTAATAAAAATTTCCGCCGTTAATACAAATTTCAAAATACTGCATAATCTATCAAGAAAAGATTTTAATCAGAATTTCACCGATCACTGAACTTTGTTATACTTATCTGTAAACTTTAATTGGGCAAACAATAGTAAAATGGAATTATGAGGGTATAAAAATAACCATTTTTATCCGTTAGGTATTCTCATCACCAGTGATTCCATGCTAAAGTCATGAAAGAACCAAACACCTATCCTAACGTTTTTTTATACATCAATTTGTCCTGTTTTGAAACACAGTCTAAAAATCTACCGAATATTAATATAGCTTTCCCATCATGGTTACATAACGATA
Organism: Eucriotettix oculatus; assembly: GCA_034510155.1. Classification (NCBI taxonomy): domain Eukaryota; kingdom Metazoa; phylum Arthropoda; class Insecta; order Orthoptera; family Tetrigidae; genus Eucriotettix; species Eucriotettix oculatus. The sequence continues at coordinate 39,071,707 of CM067378.1, read as the reverse complement.
TACATAATAAACCTCTTAATGCGTAACGTATGAAGTTTTAATGCACGTATTAAGTGTTTTCTAATTAATATCGAAACACAATTTTCGTTCCTATTGAAAAATATTGGTTATCAGTTAGTTTGATTACAACGGGAATTATAATGAAGCAAAAAGCACTGTTAATTCCAAAGTTGTTAATCTGATATAGGTTTTATATTTACAAGAAATATATTCTAAAACGTAATATTTTTGTTTTCAAAGATGGTGTGTTTAAAGATATGGATAAGCAAGCCAATATTGATATAGAGTTTACATAAAGACTTTCGCTACGGCCTGGAACAGAACATACTGCAGTTACCACCAAAATCCTGACACTTTATTCGCATGAAATGTTCGATACTCAACGCTGAGATCCAGTCTCGTATGAGCTATATCCTAATTAAATATCTATGTTTTTTAATACTGCTACTAAATTACACCGAGTTACTGAACTAGATGCTCACAGTTACTTGATGGAAAAATTTCCCTCAAAGGTTAGACTAGGGTAGATAGTGCAATAATGATGTATTTGTTTATAACTATATCTAAATATATTTTATATCATTAAGTTATTGCAATCGAATTTCAAAAACTATCAATATATTTCCTCATAAAAGTTTTACATCATTTCATAAAATTCCATCAGTAAACTGTATTGATGAATAAATTTATTGAGAAATAAACTCTGTAGGGTAGGCTATCGTTTAAAAAATAAATTTTGCTTGTTGACATAGTTGAACATAAATAAATAACTACCTAAAGTAACGTTCAATAATAGAAAATCACTCATTTTCAAGGAAATAATTATAATCCGATTAAAAATAATTAATACTTATTGAAATAATCTCTTTCATCACTGGCGACTATGTTTCTAAAATTATTCAGTTACTAACTGGGTTCCCGCATTGCCCGATTAATTATTTATATTTGAATGGTAAAGTACTTAATTCGACATTAACGTATAGATATATAGAGTATGTTAGTTTTCTAACACTCCAGTTGTTCCAAGGGCGCTCTTAGAAAGTCTTTTACAATGCCCACTCTTATTAACAGAGATATATTAAATATTTAAAAGAAAATAATTTTTCAATTTTTACTCGTAATTACGGAGACGTTTAAATGATGTTCAGCCAATACCTTCTTTGAATTATTACCAGAATATAAAGTTGTTTATTTAAAAGACAGGACCTTTAATATTTTATTTTAAACAACTTGGAAGTTTTATTCTGATGTACTAAAATATGTTACAATAATATTTGATTGAACAATGCAGCTGTAATTCATTAAATAACATAAAACTACGTATTTAAAACCTATAACATGAAACGTTTGCTTTAAACAACTTGTTTAAACTAGTGAAATGTCACTAAACATTTTTATAGTAAAAAAGCCTATTTTGTTTAGTCTCGTTAATTATTTGAATTGAAAATATTTTCACGCGTCGCATTTCAAAAATTCGCAAAATTTGAAATACAGAAATGATCAAGTTCATCGAAAATTCGCATTTATGTACGTATTTTTAGAACATTTTTGGTACTGCAAATAATGATGCTTCCATGTTTTAAAAATTTGCAGAATATATATTAAGAGGACTGTAAACATTGACGCTATCATTATTTTTCAAATATGACTTGTTTAATTTTATTTAGCGGTAAATGACGTCATAAACGTTTGCGTTTTGGGACGTACGTTATTTTCTTAAAATATAACTTCATCGACGTTCCTACTAGAGGTTTTTCGCTGTCAGTGTTTTTTCTCAGCTTTCAAGAATGTGTACCAAGTTTTTTTACTGTGTCCATCAGTTCAATATAAAGAATTATAAAGATAAACTCTTATTTAATGTATAAATGAGACATAAAATGATTATTATTTTAAATTCTCAACTTTTCTATTCAGTTTATTTCAGTTTATCAACAGAGCAGCGATATTAAAGCGAGGTAATGCATATCGTAAAGTTAGATGATACTCTGCAAACATCTTCAGTGCACCTTTGATGTAAGAGGTTCCTCTTATCTGACACAGCTGAGTACCAATTTCTGACATCGACCCGTGTAACGGCAAGTTACTTATAGTTTGCATCGGATCTCCTTCTAGTCATGTCACTCAAGGGAGGTCTTAAATGGAAATATCGTAAGACCCCATCAGGTAAGTACTTAACGTTTTAAAGTGATTAACTTGTAGCAGCGAAGATCAATTTATAGTTATAATAAACACAAAACGTACATAAAATCTTTAATTTTATATTTGAATATAATTGAAAATCGGGAAAATTTTCAAAAGTAATATTATTTTCATATTGCGTAATAGTATGATGATGCTGTTTTAGTGAATCACAGTGACCTAATACCAATCCAGTCTGATATTTGGAGATTGTATTTAAAAGTTCCGTCTAATTCGCCGATGGGACTAAACTATAACTTAATTGATACTTGTGCTTCAAAAACATTGTGTGACCTAAAATTATTTGAGCATAATCAGACTTAGTATTTTATTTCAAATACGAACAGAAGAAGTTATATGATAATTAAAGTTAAAAGTGTTAACTTGATATTTAAAAGAATAACAAATATTTAATTAAAACTACGATTGAACATTGAAGGGCTCGTAATTTATAATTCACTATATTTAAGTTCTTGTGTAAATTTGAACTTTGTTAACGTTTCAATCATTTCACTATACTGAGAGGGCGTAGTATTAATTCCTATAGTATTTTAACGTTACATTTAAATTTTTATGATTGACATAAGGAGATATATCACTGTAACATTCATATTTTAACTTGTGTTCTTACTATTTGAAGGTGAAATCAACACGTGTTTACCCTGTGAAGCTCGATGGTGCCCAATAAATCATTTAAAGGTTATAGCATTAATTAACTCATATTCACTTTTCCTACTTGTATAATCTACGTATTTTCAATGCCAGATTTAGCCAAATTAAGAAATTCTTAAAAGCAACATCACTTTATCAGCTGTTCATATGTAACTTGTAGTAATTGTTTCGAGGACAAATAATAATTTCACATATCACTGCACAAAAATGAACTTAGAAAGCTAAACAAGATACAGAACGAGGCACTTATAATAATATTGGGTTGTCTAAGAAGCACTCCAATAGAGTGACTAAGAATTGAGAGTAAATCAACTCGTTCAATAAATAAAAGCCATAATGTTAAGATATACCGGAACAGCAGCGGAATCTTCTAACCAACTGCTCGTTCCTGACCTCTTTGCAAACCAGCCAAAACTTCCCCCCCTCCTTTTCCACACAGCCCTCAAAGACTTACCTCTGACAATTGTCTCCATCTTGCATAGCCCATCATTCCTCACTCATTGTTCCCGCATGTTAAACTCATTTACGTCCCAACATACATTTCTCTGTTCAAAAGCGGCACAAAATTTAGAAACAACCATGACTAGGAGAAATAGCTTACTATATTCTACAAGGAACATAATACCCCAGGATCATCTTGACTGACGCCTCCAGGTCAGGACAAGGCGTAGACTGCTCGTTTTTAACTGTTAACACCTTCAAAACGTCATCAATAAATAAGGAGTGCATGTATAAGATCAGAAACCTATGCACTGCACATAGTAACAAACGTTTATGAGGAAAGTCCCTGTACGAATACTCTAATTGTAACGGTCTCCCTCACCACCATCTGCTCACAAATAAGACGAGTGCTGCAGAAGTGAAAAAGTCAACCCGATCAGGAACATAATCTAGAGGAACAATCTGCCCCGTTCTCCATGAGACACGACGTGCTTGAGCAAGCGAAGAAGATTTCTGCCGCCGCCACGAGGCTCGCATTGCCTGAGCACGCTAAGAAGATTTCCACTTCCTAGGAGCAGAACCTGTCGTGTATCACTGTACGTGACGCTGCCGACGTCGCCGACTGTGAACACGACTTCGCCCACCAACACCGACCGACGCGTGGTTGAGAAACACGTGCTTCCGTGAACGAGAGCGGACACACCTGGGAGAACAACACCGCAGTGCATACCCCTGGTTCCTGCGCCCACATGTACCAGCCCTGAAATGGCCGCTTGCGAAAAAATCGCATTCCAGTGCCACTGAGGAACATTGCTGCCAGCACCGCGCCGCAGCGCGAGAACTGACAGCTGACCGCCACGTGCTGCTGAACACGTACACCAGGAAGAAAGACGCCAACCATCTCCTCGCCACGCAAGACATCGAATATAAATGTAATGTCAGTTTCATTGAGCATTATTTTTGTTGAGTTTCTTTCACAAATTCAAGTTCATTCTCAACCGACTACGGAATTTTAACAAGTGTATTTCAAATCTTGAATAATACTATTATATTTTTCTTGAGGATTCTTGTCTCCATTATTATGCCTATTTTCCTACGGCGTACTTCTCGTTTTGAATTGTTTACCTTCAATTGTGAATCCCAACCTCATCCCTTATAAATTTGCAATACCGATTTGGCAAAGCTGCGAGCATACGCTTCACTGATCATATTTTGTAATTATCAAATTGTGCCATATTCATCCTTGTTTCATTTCATGAATGATTGAGCAAGACTAGTTGTAGTTGTTTTGTTAATATATATATAAACAAAAAATATGTTTGCAAATTTAATAATTTTATATACTTATATTTAAACCAGAAATTTCAGGTTCTATATTGCTTAATAATTTGGTATTTATATAGAGAAGAACAAAAGTACGATATTTTTTTGTAAACATTGTTACAGTATTGAAATGTATATATATATATTCTGAAAATGCAGCGCGCCCGGGATCAGGAGCGTAAGCGTTATAATATTTCAATACTATATATATATATATATATATATATATATATAGTTATTGAACCGAGCATGAGCCACTCAGGGCTCTTAGTTTCAGCTAATACTTTGGGGAAGCGTTTATTTAATAATCAAATAAAGGACTGAAATTTTCACACAATTTAATTTTGAAACAAATAATTTTTACAGTTAATTCGAAAATCAGTCACGCGGTTCCTAAATCACTTAATGTTGCTTTCACACACTCAGGTTCACATTCATACAAATATACTGTTGTATGCTAAACCAAAAATATATATAAAAAAAGTTCAGCGACACGTCTGATCATTGTAGCCACAACCACACGAACTATTAATGGAATGGTAGGGCTTACTATTCGCAGCTCTCCATGCGGCGCGGGTGGTTTGTATCCACCCACGTGCAGTGTTGAGGAGGCTGGGGCGAGATCCTCGGCGATTATGATCCTCCTCCGATCGTCCTTTGGCGCTCCTAACAAACCATCTCCACGACCATTTAATTTACTCTCCTCCCCAGAAAACATATTCTCTGGCCACTTATTCACTTCGTCTACCGTCTTTTGCCGCCACCTACTAATATCTGATTCCGCAACCTACCCAAAAATAACCCCACATTCAACTTAAACGTTTTACAGGAGTAGCTGTGGCCCTCTGCTGTGTCATAGACTCTTCAAGCGACACAAACATTGACCTGTTCAGGGTTCCGCCGAATTGCTGCACCAACACCATATTAAGAGTCGCTTTTCATATGCGCCGAACTTGCGACAATACCGACCCTGGCCGCAGCTTATCTACGCAACACTGACGTAAACAATGAAGGATGAATGCACTGATTACAATATTATTTATTACAAAGAACGAAATAAGAGTAATTTCATGCATTTGACACCTCTGCAAGATAACAAGATTACTATTATTTTTTAATTCTGTGTTTACAGGCAGAACATTAAAGGCCATTAGCGACTTTCGAATTAACTGATTTTCTGTTTAGTCCAGTTTGTCACGTTAGGGAACGTGTAAACACACATCACAATCAATCAACTACTTGTCTCGAACCAAACCTGGGTCCTCCTTGATGCGAGACTGTGGCGCTAACCAAGGTTAATATTGTAACGTTTGAAATTTCTTTGCAATAAAATAAATTTTCAAAATAAGAAATCGAATTTAACATCATTTGAGATAATGAAAATTAAATCTGTTCTTATACGTTATTATAAATAATAAATAAATACTAAGAAACTAGAATATGACTCATCCACGTAATGTTCAAAATTATATACTTTTAATAATTTTAATTTATTTCAATTTCCTAAAATGCTATCACTTTTTATTTAATTTACCTGCATTCACGCTCTATGTTCCAAAATCTAATTTACCCATATTATGTCTAACCAATTACTTGCAGGATGCAGTATAAAACCTATATTTTCTGGATAGACAATTTCCGTTGTTATGGTTATAATAGTTTTAACAACTCTTTATATTTTAATATGCCGTCATGGAATAAATAATTTTTCTAATAACATGTCTCTAATTAGATTCAGTGCCTTGTGTTTAATTTATTAATCAACTCTACGATATATATAATATTTAGATATAATATATATATATATATATATATATATATATAATAATAAGATTAAGCTAGTCGCGGAAACTTCCGTATGTTTTTAATATTACTATTACTATATTGCAAATGTTTTTTATACACTCAGAAATGTAATAAAAAAAATTTATATGAGAGGTTTCGTAACTCATAGTTTCTCCTCAAACGATCTGATAATTCTTAAATCCATGAGAATTGAAGCAATATATCTTCATTTCAGAATCCGCAACATTTATCCAGCGTTTCTGGATATAGCTCATGACACATTTATGTTCTTTGTTCTGAGATTGCGTGTGTTGGTTAGAGCCGTTCGCAATAATCCGCCGACCACAACCACACAAACAGGGCGCCCGTGGAATTTCAAGTTGACAAAGACCACAATCTGCGGACAAACAGCCGGACACTCATCATTCGTGAAATTCCACAACCGTCCCAGAGGAGAAAATTCCAGTATAGGGAAGTCATTGCGTGAATAAAAAAGTAAGTCCGTAATAACAGGCTACATTTAAAAAAATTCGTAATGAAGTATTAAAAATATCACGTCTGGATAAATTATGAAAAGAAGATAACTTAACTTCATCAAATATATAATAAAAAATATATACAAAAATTATGTCTAATTAACTAGGAACCTGATTTTAATTTCAGAGACAATTTTAGAAATCTTTTTGGAAATTATTTAGAGTTATGAATGGCTACACTCATCTTCACAAAAGTGAGCACTGCTTCGGAAATGAAAGTTAGACTTTACTGTTAATTTCCAAAATTACAACGACTAAACGAGTATAGTGAGATTAACATTAATAATGATTTCAACACAAAACCACCATGAAAATGTGTGTGAAATAAAATAAAACCATAGATATTTCATAATTGGGCTGAAACCTACTGTTATATAGCTACACCGCTAACCGGAAAAATGTCAGTTTCTTCATCTCATCTTCATAATTTCATCATTTCAATTCCCAGCTTGTGATCACTTGCAGATTTTAAAAGCTGTTCTGAATTAAGTTGGCAATTTCTTTCCCCGGTGAACTATATTGAAATTCAAGAAGAATAATTGGTTACTTTCAAATTTATTTTGAATGTGATGCTACTTTCGAGTCAGTCAGTTTGACTCCCGTAAATTGGTCTGCAATTATTTTTTGAATATTCTATCGCGGAGCAATGTCCTTCGTTTAGTTTTAGAGAGGACGCGTATTGTTTTTGTTATCTCCGTTCAGTAAGGAAGGTTGAGTTGTTGACCAGCTGTGAAAGAATGTTGAAGCGTGGGACGTTGAAGAGTTCAAACATTTAAGAAAGAAGGAGTGGCTATTTTGTAATTTTAGTTTTATTCACATAAGCTAAGGTTCCAAATTTAGGAACGATACGTCTTGTACGAACTATTGTTATTAAACATTATCTTAAAATTTTTCTTGCATATAGCTTGTTTTACTATTTACTGATTTCCAAACACTCGGGTGTGATATAAGTGTTTAGGAATACATTAAAAATTTAGATAAATATTAAATGTTATGCCTATTAATGTTTAGTGAGTTTTGCGCCGAAACGGCTGATAATTATCTCTAGTAATGTTAAGCAAACACTATAAATACTTAGACGGTATGTTTCTTACTTTAAAGGTGTTAAGGAATATATTTAATAATGTAGATAAATATTAAGTTATATATCTATTAATGTTAAGTGAGTTTCACGTCGATGCGGCTACCTTATGTCTAGTAATGTTTTGCGAGTTTCGCGCCGAACTGGTTGCGCCCAAACGGCCGTGCCCAATGGGCTGCGCCTAATCGTCCCATCCAGCAAATGGAGGCCTCCTGTCAAATGGAATTGATGTCTCCATAATGAGGCTCAATTTTCCTGCAATAACGCTTGAGAGCCCTGGAAGCTTGAAAATAAGTTGTATAAATAAGCGAGAACACTGATTTACGCTGACTGCCAGACAGAAGCGATGCCGCAAATTGACGTCTTTTAGTTTTCATAAATACGGACACTAAAAGGAGACTAGATGGATGGCTGGTAACGTATGGTCCTGAGTGATCGTCATCGAGATTCCCGCCCTGGAGAAACCTCGTCCCCATTGTAAGCTTACAGTGTCCTTAAGCAAAACAAAATTTGTGGATGCAACCTAAAATTATAAAATTGTTTCGTTTTACTTTTATGCGTTATCGGACCCAAATTACATCCCGTTTAACAAACTTTCGTGCGTGTTCTACGCTGTTCTCAAAGCAAGCATATCTCAAAATTAAATTGATATATTTATAAAATTTTAATTTTATCTTAATTAATACATTTTAAATTGTATGCCTTTGTAATTTAATGTGTTATTAGTGATTTTGTTTTCCCTCTTCTCAGTAACATCTTTTAAATCCTCATTGATTGTTAAATTATTAAAAAAATGGCTACTAACTGACGGGCTTGCATTAATTATTGAAAATAAAAATTTATTACTGTCGTAAAACTGATATCAAGAAATAAAGATACGAAAGGCAGGGCTACTTCAACTGCCTCAATTATAATCTTGCGAAAGTTTGATATAAAACTATACCGCACTTATTTTTTAAAATCAATAACATCTTTCTAGAACACTATTGTTTATTCAACACTAAATAAGTATGCATTTACATGTTGACATATAACGGACAAAAATTTCTTTATGGACACTCCCCTCACATGCACAATGAGTTTGAATACATACACAGACAACATCGGGAATGTTTCATTATCAATATTATTGAAATAGGTAATTTTGTAAACAACATGATTTATTAAAATATAAATTTTGTCTTTAATATTTTCTTACGAAATTTGAATAGTTTATATATTTAAAAATAAAACCAACACAACTTGTTCGCAATGTAGGGTGGTTTTTTAAATATTAAATTTAACTTTTTTAATACACTAATATTAATTTTTTTGATTAATTGATCATTATAAATTATAACATAATATGCATAATTGAGTTTCACTTGTCGTATGACTATAAATATAATGCATAGAAAAGTAGCCTATTCTCGCAGTTTATTTCTGTAATTTATTAATGAGAAGAAATATTATTTAATAATTTTGCCTGTTTCAGGATCACCCTCATGTAGCCTGTTACCCAAAAAAAAAAAAAAACATTAAAGATCAGCCCAGAGTGACTGCGGGGCTTACCTGATCATGTCGGGAATGCCTCTCACTCTCTCTGGGTATTTTTTTTTATCAAAGTTTTCATATGCCGAGACACCTTCACACTTTCACATTTTAGGAGGTATATGTACTGGGGTCAAAGACCTTGGGCATATGGCAAGAGTTGTCCGCTGATCCCATTGGATCAGTCGGCCAACTACCTCCTGAAACTGGTGGAGACACGGAGAAGGGAATGCTGCGTCCCCACAGCAAACTCGTCTCCCGTCATTCGGAAGGGCGTGAGAATAGTACCCAATGCCCGACCTACCTGATGCAGGTTTTCTAGGGTTTTCCCTGCATCTCTTTAGGTGAAACACCGGGTAGGATCCTTAAACCGTAGCCCGGAGGCCCTAGTTTACTCTTGGCTACATTGCTCTACCTTCCGCATCCCCCCTTTTTCAATTCCCTTCCTATGCTATTAAAGCGGAGTTGCCTGTTTCAGGATCACCGTCATGTAGCCTGTTACCCCCCCAAAAAATTATTATTTTAAAATATGTCTGTGAGATCGTTCTCTCGCTGGTATTTCTCCCCAGATTGGTTGCGGGGCTTTCTCTAGGTTCACATATACGGAGGCACGAGAGTCGACATTGGATTAGTCGGCCAGATGTCTCCTAAAACTGCGTGAGACACGGAGAAGGGAATGCTGCAACCCCACAGCAAACCCGTCTCCCGTCTTTAGGAAGGGCGTGAGAAAAATGCCCAAAATCCCGATCTATAGTATTCAGAATTTTTAAGTTTTTTCCTCCATCCCTCTTTAGATGAAACGTCGGGTAGTATCCTTAAACTATAGCCCGAGAGCCATAATCAACCCTTGGCTACCTTTCTCTACATTCCACAACCCCATTTTCAATTCCCTTCGTTTCCTCTTAAAGAGAAGTTGCCTGTTTCTCTTAAATAGAACACTTAAAATTATTCCTAATATACCATTGATGCGTAGAATTATTTAAGTTTTAATACTATGGTGGATTTTTATATTTTGCACCATGTTAATTTTAATTATATTGAGTTTTGAATCTCAAAACTACGTTTATTTGTTAAATGATCACAAGGAAAATAATATAATAATACTGAGCTGCGTTCAATCTCATGATTATTTTTATCGCGTAGTGCTTAAAAATGTGCAACCAATTACAAATTATCGTCTTTATAACGTGAATGCAATGAGGTTTTGTCTGAGATAATATGAACAGGTGACAATACTCATGTTAAGAATTCATTTTCTACGCTCCTTGAAACATGCGAGACACGTTAATAGTAAGTTGTAGTAATAGCATCAGTACTTCTATAGCTGAGCGAATGTGTAACAATGGAGACTGTTAATATGGCACACACGTCTTGTGCGTAACCACTCAACTATAGGAACATGCCATTCCATTCGTTACGTGCAATAGTAATGTATCCACTTATATCGTATCTCAGTTCTCAAATCAAGACGAGAATGTGTAATTATATATTTGTAACATTTCCATTATTCCAATTTTTTCTTGTTTTCATACATTTTCTGGAAAAAACATTGATTGAATTCTTATCCTAACTTTTTCTGTTTTGTCTTCTACACATTTATATTACTACAATTATGTATAGTGTAGACATATTTTATAAATTATAAAAGTTTCTTTAATTTAGATTGAATTATTTTGTCAAACTAAATTATGGCAAGCTGCGAAAATCACGAGGTCATTGCCCCACAGGTTGCTGAAGGCCTGACATCACAATAACTATTGAAGTGGCTCTTTTAACGATTAAGAATAACCAGAAAGGTAATAAATGAGGGGGAAATAAGCTTCAGTCTTAACATTTTGACACGTCTGGTATTTTTCCTACTGAAAGTGGAATGGCCTGGTGTGTCATTTTTAGCAACTTTAGGATAGATACGTGAACAGCGTGAAGGGAAAAATGTAGAATGTGTTCCCATTGGCCAAAATTCTAATCGGGAATAGGAAAACAGAGGTTTCTAGGTTGGTGTTAAAAACTGAGTTAAAATATAAAATGATGAAAGAGATTTATGATTATTAATTAAATTGTTGAGCACTCGTGAATCACCTGGTAGTAACAGAGACGGGGTATCCAGTTCCAGAAGATGGGGATTGGGGGTGTTGTCTGTTGCCTCTTCAAATAACTTCAAAGGTTCCTACCTATGAGATTCCGATGTCGTCGTTGTAGAGTTTCTCTTTTTTGTTTCAGGGTATGGAAGTTTTAAAGGACTATGATTATTTTTAGATGAGTAGTATTTTGCTTAAATAATTTTATTTTGTATCTGCCATCGGGATTTTGCTCTACAATAAATACAATAAAGTCTAGTTAATTGTGTCCAATATTCCCTGGGAAAAAATTCAGTTTGTTTTGTCATTTTTTAATTTAAATTATGAATTCATTATGGTTTTTCTTATGTTTTATTAGTTGTTTTTTTTGTTTAATATATTTTAAGATTTAACATTCTTAGTATTAAATCGCCGTGCTTTATTAAGGTAAAGAAAAATCAAAGCCAACCATTAAAACGTTAAAATATAAAGTCGAAATATTTTCGTAGCTGTGCCATTCTTATAAAGTATTTACTCATATTATTTCTGTCCTTGTAATTTTCTTGTAATATTATTAAACATTCAATATACAGAATTCATGCTCTTTCTTAAGCATTAGTTTAGAGACCAATAATTCTTTAACCCTTTAATTAAAAATATCTTACAGTAATATACATATATTTAAATATTTTATAATGGTCTCCCCTAAAAACTAATTTTCTTTGTGGAAGTTATATAATTAGCTTTAAGTGAGGTAGATGATATTTACGACTTAATTAGTATTTACGCTCCTAGTCCTTTCTCCGGACCGTTGATTCCCCGCTTTCAGCCTATCTGAGAGAAACTGGTAGTGAGATATTAGTAAACGCTCGTGTCTTAATTAAAACTACGCGTTAGTTTTCATGTCGTTTGAGACTGAAAGCTCGACCTGGGGATGCAAATTTAAAAGTAAAGAAACAGACATGTTTCAATTTGAAAAAGTAACAACAGTCCGTATATTATTAGGCGTAATAAAGTCGAAATAAACATTAAATCGTACAGCCTTAATATATCAGACATCTTTATGGTATTTCATTTAATATGACGTACAATTTATGATCTCCATATCTGGCAATATTTGAAAATTTGACACTCTAAAAATTAACATTAAAAATACTGAGCTAAAATTATGGATATTAACAAATAAATTCAACATTTCTCAACCAATCAATTAAGGATTTTTGGGTTTAGGCGAGTGTTTCGTAAGACGATAAAACTCGTCTGAACGAATTGCATTACCATTGAGGGTGTTTACGTTGAAAAAATTCGTATTATTCTTTTTAAAGTAAATTTAAATTTCTAATATCAGGCCGATAAATCTTCACGCCATCCTATATGCAGTCATTTATCTTTCTTTTATTACTTTGGCATATAGAATATGTATGTATTTTAAGCCGTAACTTAGAAGGCAAGATGGACAACGATTTCTTTTTATATAGTGAAATATTACCTTAGTTATAATTATAACACGACGATATTCAGATGAAAATTTAAGTTTGAGGAACACTTATAATTTTTATAACACGCAAATAAAACAATATTACATACCGAATTGTGTTATAATTAATTAATAAAATAATTAAAGATTGTACATTTGATTAAATAAAAGTAATAAGGATTACAACACATCAAATATTTAACATATTGATCGATGCGCATTACACAGAAATTTTTAGAGATAAAAAATTTCAATAATTTTAAGACAATTCATGATAACCTCGAAGGAAGAATGATTTTCATAGTTATCTTTGACGAAATGAATTACGCTGGCTTATTGAATGTTGTTTTTGTCAGTTGTTTTAACTTTATTTGCCAAAGTTTGCGTAAATTACATTTTCCTGTATTTTTTTCTTGTGAATAACAGAAACACTTAATTATATTTGTGTTATTTGGTAACAAGGATTTCTTTGGATGTCTTTGGACTGTATAGTTATTTTATCTCCTTTGTTCAAGCTGATTAGTTTTTCTCGACGAGATATAAATTTATTCCATTTCGCATCAAGTTGAAAAATACAGGAGACTGTTTTTGTTACTCTTATATTTGAATAAATACTTTTATAATACCAAAAAAATGGTTCAAAGAAAGATCCAATTGTGTTTCAGTCTTACATTGCCTACCGTTTATACCTTTGGGGCATGTGTTCGCCAGCAGACAGACTCGCCCTTTGCTGTGCATATTTATTTTTTCTTTTTCATGGCAGCTAATTAATATCAGCACTAAGTTATAATTAACATAAAATTTGTGTAGAAGTCACAACCTGATATAAATCAGATCTCTTTTGTTGATTTTTAAAAATTCAAGTAGTTATTTGTTTTATTATTTTAAACAATCTTTATTTTCGTTATAATACTGATTGGGCTAAAAAGTTTGGTATGAAGTAACATATTTCACTCATATTTTGATTGATTTAGGTCGGAAATTAACTTTATTTGTATACTGATGTAAATGAATACTTCATATATACACTGACTTCTTGCCATGTATCAATAATTCGAATGATAATAATTTTATAATATGGTATGAGAATGTTAACGAAGTAATAGAGCTGCGGACGATCACGTCGCATTATTATGTTATATTAATTTCATTACTTCTTAAAAGTTATTATTTCATTGCAATTCTGCAGACTGCGACGCTTAAAATATTAATTTACCGGCTTTATTCTTTTATGATGCAATTAAAATAAATTAAGGGTATTTGTTTTATGAGGCTCAAAATTCCACCAACAGAACGAAACGACAGATGTTGCCTGCGTCAAAAACTTCTGTAGAATTTCAATGCCAGCGCACTAACCAGGCAGCCCTTGCGGCCGCAGTTAGTGGTGGCGCTCGCAGATTAGCCGCTTCCACCCACACCACACCACCTCCCTGCTCCTATCATCCCTCTTTGCCCAATTAATTAATCCACCCTCCGCCTCGTCCTCCCAGAGTTCCCCGCGCCAATTACTCGCCGTTGTTCGCTCCGCCGCCCCACTCTTTGACTAATTAATTACCTCCAGCAATTCTTCAATAAGATGTGCAATGAAGTACAGTTAACTTGGCTCAAATGTATTCTTAAATACGAGCTCAGCAAGGCGAAGTCGATAAATTGTAATTACTTAATTTATACTCTAACATCTACCGATGAGTGTTAATAGGATTAAGTTTGAACTTGCGAACACGCTAAATTTTCAAACCGACATAAACACTATCAAAGTTATTATCTTATAACATTCAAGATCATTCAAGCATTTGAAGCTAAGGCTATAATTTAGTAATAGAACTAATTCAATATAGAAAAAAAATTGAACATCTTTGATTGTTATCGAATTGTAAGACTTTAAGTATCTTGTTTAAAAAAGTTTCAGACCAAAGACTATACTGGTTTCCTTCAAAATTTACTTATATTTTTCTGTGTAGTCTCCTTGTAAGTCCACACACTTCTCAAACTATGCTCTCATCTCTTTAACCAATACAATTCTTTACGAAGATGATGGCCTGAACGAAAATCTGTTCCCCAAGAACAAGTTTTATCTTGGGGATTTCACCTTGGCAACCGCTGAGGTGTGAGACGGTGAATTATCTTGTTACCGTTTCTCTGAAATTAGTCCTCAACGTTTTAAGTAACGATGTCTAGTTTACTTCTGTAATGGTTTTAGATTTTTGGATACAATAGATTAAGTCTCCATCACTTTCCCAGCCGATACAACAGATTTTGATTTATTTCGATTTGATTCCCCTTCCGAAATACACTGTATTGACTTTAGTTATCTTTGTGGGTTATAATGGTGAATCCATATTTCATCTACAGTAATTAATCGGCGCCAAAACTCTGATTTATTGCACCTAAACTGCGCCAACGGAGCGTTGGAAATGTTCATTCGAACACGTTTTTAGTTTAATGTGAGAAAACTTAGGATTCTACGTGCGGGCAGCTGTTTAATACCTAAATCTTGATTCAATGAGTGACAAAAATTTTCTTTCGATATATTAATAGCTACTTGGTGATCTTTATCGATATTATCATCATTGGATGCATCGTATGGACGTCCCGAACGTTAATTGTCACCCAAGCTTGAACACATACGTTTAAGTCCAGATGCCCAAAATTTCACGTTGGAAATGATGGTTCAGATTTCCCGTAGACTGTTTCCAACTCGTCTTCGATTTAATCAAAGATCGACACTAGATACTTTCCATTTTCACAGAAACATATTAACTCACTTAAACTATTGTGTATCAAAAAAAATGTGCTTCCAAACTTGGAGAGTTCTTTCCAAACAATCTAAAACACATTCCCTATGGTTGGTTGACGGGTGATGCTGTCTCACGTTAAGGTCGGAAACGTTTCAGACCATTGTTCAAGATATAGAAGGAAGTGAAGATTTTGACATAAACGCTAAATAAAACCACTTTAGCATTTTAGGTTCCATTTATAAAATTCCAATAAAAAAAGTACAATAGTAAATCATACACCATTTTAGTTATATTAGAAGGATTATAAAACGTACAGATACATGATTTTGAGTAGAATTAATTTTCAATATTCTATCATGTTGAACTATTGACACAAATTTCTTAAAATAAGTACTGAAACATGGAATCATCCCTTAACTTGGTATACAAGTGATATCAAATCTGAACAGCGGGAACAGAATGCAAGTAGTACATACAGTATTTTTCGCTTCCAATATTTTAGTAACTCCATTCTTCTCAACTAAATATCTGACAGTTTACGGCGACTTAAAATATATGCAATTTGGAAATAATTCACCTCAGTACGTTGACTAACGTGAGTATGTGATGGATATATACGTTGAAATAGAAATCGGTTACAATTGTCAAAATTTGCTGTAGAAGCAGCCATTATAACATTTTCAAATTTGTTTAGGTTGGTCCTTAACACTGTTCATTGTTGTCATATTCTGTTGCAGGAATATTGTTCATGCTTTTTTTGATATGCTGTTAATCGATTTCATATCAAGTATGATTGGATATTTGAAAAGTTAGCCAGATTGTACCCTGATTAAATATTGACTTATAATTATAAAATTCGTGTAGGTTTTTTCTCACTGAATAGTAACCCATAGTCTGAAATTTTTGAGTCTCTGGATCTTTGTTGTTAAACCTAAGAAAATGAATCTTGAGTTATATGTTATTTCAATGGTTGAAGGAAAGTAGTACGTGTATAGGCCATTAAATGTTATTCGTGATTCATCTTGGAATACCCTTGTCCTGGTTACTAACGCAGATTATTGAAAATTTTGTCATATTATCGTTTGGTTTTGGACAAAGAGCCTAATTTGGTGGTACAAAAACTCTTAAGTACCAAGACAACCAAAGATAATTATTTCTCCTTCTTCTTCTTTGGCTCTACAGACCATTGAGAGCCTGGGCCTTCCGGGTCGACTGCAGACTGTCGTCTGGCATGACACATTCCGAATTTGGACTGGAACGTGGCCAGCGTATCGAATCTCCAACAGTCTTAATCCCGGTCTTCGCAACCATGACGACACAAACATCCATGCCCATGCCAGGATTCGAGCCCTGGAACTCACGCTAGCCACTAGACCATAGGAGGTCGGCAACGATAAATATTTTGATAAAAAATAAATCAGTAAATACATTGATGAGGATGTTGCCCACAAAAAGGGGCATCGACGTTTCCGAAGTAAATTATATGTCCATTAGCAGAGCGGTCGGAGTATTTAAGCGTTTCGCCGGCTCAAAGTTGAGCCATTTAACTTTTGTTTTCGCAGCTTAATTGCCGCCTCCGCTCTCGAATTTAATGGCGCCTGCTTCCCCTACAATGAGACTGGTGACGTTGCGGTTAGGATTAACGAGTGATGTCGCTGTGATAGCCAAGACAACTTGGGACATTAATCACGAGTGCGCACGTCCCGCCGTCCCCATGTCAGCGACATGATTCATGGCCCGACGCCGCTCTCAACGCCGACTTCATACGGCTCTCTGTTGCTGACATCTGGAGATCTGGTACTTAAAAGATATCCCCCCCAACCTGAGCGTATGGAATAACATTGGTCATTGAAGTCGTTGAACAGTCTGACCGATTATAAAAAAATTATACTGTGTAAGTTTTGTTGTGTACGGTATCGTGAGTTACAAAATATTTAGTCCGAAATATTGTATCACACGTACCACGTGATTTAGAATGCAGCATGGAAGTACATACTTTCAGAACGTTGCTAAATTAATATTAGTATTTTACAAGTGGAATGGAATAATGAGGTATTTGGTGTCATTTCCATTTTAGGGGCCCAAATTTGAGCTTCTGTCCACTGGGTCTTTGACTTGACTCCAGCATTGAAGTAAATATGCTCTTCACACTGGAAGTGCAAAACTCAGGACGAAAATGAGGTGTAAAACGTTTCACTAATGTGGCACCTGCATAAATTACTCCATCGCGTCAAGCGAAAATATAACAGACGATTGTTAAATTTGAGTTCAATTAGGACGGTTTTAATTAAAAAAGGTTGAAGTTATTCTCCCTGAATATTAGAATAAGCAGTGTGCGGTGAGATGCGATCGAGAGAGAAGTAGTAAATTACTTGCACGCAGGACCTGGTCGAAACTGGAGTTTCCAAATCGTTTCTAACTTCAAGATTCTGTGGCCACAGCCAACATCTTACAGTAAGAGGACAACAATTTCAAATTTGCAATGTTCTCACATGACTCAGTATTTATGGGATTCTTACAATAGTTTTGAATTCCGGATAATAAAACTACTGTTTTTATTGGTCTATTATGGGTTTTAAATATTTAAGTATTTTTGGTATAATTTTCAAACACCACGGTCTCTCTAAATCGGTCCATGCCATTAGCTGGACCAGATTTTAGTTATATTTGCAAATTTTATAATTTTGTAAATAATTTTTCTTCATGAAACCTGTTACTAAATCTGGATGCTTGAGGTCACTATGGCTACATCGGATCTTAGATAAAACAGTAACCAACCAACAGTCATAATTAAGATCTGTCGAATGAAATGTAGTAATTTTACATGTAAACTATGATGATTTTTGCAAATATATTTTTCTATGGCTGTATTGTAAAGAGCCACAACGACCAGAATTCCATGTCCCAGCTCCTTAACACTAGAATATCCGCCAGGAGTCATTTCAACGAATTGGCCCTTATATCATATTATTAAAACGAAGTTTTGCAAATGATAGGTGTATGTTTTTACCTGGCATACATCAATCAGCCTGTTTACTCCAAAACTGGTATTCTCGAGTTATATGCAGTACTTATTTTTTCTTATCAAATGAAAAGAATGATTATAATATCTGAACATGACAATAATACGAAATTTGTGGCAGCAAAATTTTTGTTTATTTTAAGGTTACAAATAATGAGCAACTTTGTAATATTTTACACACAACTAATACTTATTTCGTTTCTCTTGAATGGACGATATTTCATCATGAGAGATTGGTTCTCTTCATTTTTGCACATTGTCGAGCTAAGAAGTAATTACAATATTATTTATAGGAAAAAGTAATAACGAATAAGTAACCAATGGTTTATAGATATAAAAAATCTTACTATAGCAAACATTACAATTTTTACGCGTTTTCTGGATAGAATTCATCTGAATTAAAAATATCTCCTCCATCATAATTATCTGTAGTTGGTTATGGTTCTTAAAAATTATTTATATAATTACTTTCTTATTATAAGAAATATTTTAAAATTAATTATGATATAAAGTAAATAATTATAAATGTCAATAATTTATCATTAAGGTGTAAACTTTTCAAATTGTTCACTTTATAAAGTCACTAAATATTGACAAAACCTACAGTTTTTTGTATTTGTATTAATTTATTTTTCAGAATAATGAATAAAGTAAAAATTTAATATTAAACTTAGTCATTGTAAATTATGAAGGAAAATTATATAATTCATACGTAGTGTAATTTAGTTTATTGAAAATTTGACCACATAAACTTTTTCTCGTCACTGCAAAATTTCTGTTTCAGTATCAGTATATTGAATAGAAGCAATATTATTTTTTGGTAAATATTATTTAGCAAGTTGCAAAATACACGACGGAGTCCGGTCCAATGCTTAATTGAGTTGTTCGACTACTGAGTCATAAACTAGTTTCTTCCATCCCTTTCTTGATATTAGAACTAATAGTTATGAAGAAGTCCTTTTACTAAAGCTTACCTTGGAAGATCGATTAATTTTAATATAATTCCCATGTTAGTTTTTCGGTTTTGGCGAGTAATCATCTTACATCATGATTAATTCATAAAGCTTTCGTGTTTATCTTTAGTAAACGCATTTTTGTTGAAGTATTAATTATATTTCATTAATTTTAATATTAGTTATAGGAAATAGAGAAGTGATGAAAAGGAAAACAGTGGACGATATGAAATCTCAGGATACTTTTCGAAACGGATACGACACACTACACATTGGAGGTCCAGTCACGGAGAAGAGAAAGACAGGTGCCGGAAAGTGGATGTCGATATGTCACACATGACAGCTAGAAAGGGACACGACAATCTTAGCTTCTGCCGGCAGGCAGACATCTGTCTAAATACATCCGCCTCGATATTGATTCCAACGTCAAATAACATCATTGATATCACAATCTATAAGCGTCAGGAAATTTACGAAATAAGTCGAGACAAGTTCAATACATTGAAACCCCACTACATCTTCTTTATAAATACACACACACGTATATATATTAAATATATATATATTAAATTTAATTACTCTTATAGCTGATATTTTAAAGAGTTGTGGGTGCAGCGTTCAGTCCGTCACACGACAAATTACACTGTGAGGAAAATAACGGTTAGGACAATTAAAAAATATTTTCATAACAATAAGTAAATACCATTTATTAGTAAATTATTAGAAAATAATACATAAAAATATCGCAAAAGAATTACACACAGGCGTCCAATAAATATTTAATATTTTACGAATACTTGTTCTCGCAAAGTCTTGCCCGGGCAGTCCCTCTTCTAGGATTTTGAATGGTGGGGGATTATATCTGAATGAAAATTGAACGTAAACGATTGGGTTGAAGCAACTTTAAAAATGAATTCACAGAGTGTCAAACAAAATGGGTCGTTCTTACTACTTCACTGGGGAATTCGGTTGTGTGTGCATAGTCCGGTAGGTTGTGACTGGAAAACTCTGAACACAATTGATTTCGGAGTAAGGTGTCTACGTCTCGTTGGTAAAAAAAGAGGGCTCCCAGCCAGAACTTTGAAAACTTTCCAAGTCTATAACTCGGTCAACTTTGATACGACCTGCTTGAGACTCGTCCCCTAGGGTGCCGAAATTCTACTCTCTCTTAACTAAGAGGTCATAAATGCGTCGAATCCGTCACGATAGCACACTGAACTATAGGGACGGTCTAAATTATGGAAAGATTTATAATTAAAAATTATTTAAACGTTCCTACACTTAATAAATTTATCCCCTAAACTTTTGGGGCATTGTATTACATTAAATGGTCGTAAGGTGAAGCCTGAAGCGCTGCGACGCATTTGTATGTGTGTGTGGGAGGCAGCGCTTCATTTAGCTTTATAGCATAAAGGTCCTTTCACGAACAATAAGAGTCATCCGTCCCTAATTTGGGAAATACTTGCTCCTGTCAAGCCGGAAGCAAAGCATTTAATATTAGAAGCGGCTCTTTGGCGCGGAACTAATACAAAACATATGTGAAGTCCATATCTGCTGCTCAAAACTTTCTTATTGGCTGCAACTGTGCAAATACCAGCCAATGGGTGCCTTAAAAATTGTAGCCGTTTGGCCACTAGAAATGAGAAAAATTGAAGAAATATGATGTTTTGTGGAATGTGATTTTGATGCGGAATGATAACACAAAACTTTGAACCGCTGGCAAGAGATCATTAAAATTGAGAGGTGGGTGAAGCTCTTAAGACACCAGGATATGTAAATTTCTTTGTAATAGTCTGCGCCCTTTTGGCTCAAGGCGTCATCCAGGCATGTATATCATTCGATTCAGCCAACGACAATCGAATTTAGGAGCCTCCAAATCAACAGACCGAAGAAAAACGCCGCTAGAGAATACAGCTGCAGTCCTCGACGGTATGGTTGACTTTCATTATAAAGAGTTCACATTGCCAGACCTATTTTCCATAGAAAATGCCACTACTATATTTCTCTCAACACGCGACCTGATTTTAATTGGTTTCATGTAAATAAAACAATTATTTAAGGCATAACGTTTCCTCAATATACAAATTAACATTTCACTACCTTCTCATATAATTTAATTTCTGAATTATTTTTGGCTTTAATAACTTATTTATAAAATATTGCTCTTATAAAGTAAATGTCTATTTGATTTTAAATTCATTTGTAATTATTATTATTATTTCCTTACAATTATGTAATCCCCAAATTAAATAATAGCTTCATTAATAAACATCTTCCCTTATATTCTTTGGTGTACATTTATGATAATTTTTACACTTTTTTGAACTCCTAAAAGCCAATTTATAATTCTAAAACAGTGTTATTATTATAAGCAAAACAAATACATGAACACTTGAAAATGATTAAATTTTGTATGCTTAAAAACCTAGATTCTTCAAATTGCATCGAACCTTTTGCTAAATCCTTCGTTTAAACGATTAAGAACCATACAAAGAAACAAATAGTCTTTTATAAAGTCTGCCGATTAATATGAATCATAGTTTGTAAAAATAGCTACTATTATTTTTATATTAAATACTTTTTCTAATAAGATATGTTTCATTTTTACTTATATGTATAGCTAACTCAGTAATTAAAAAAAATTTCTATACCCCAGAAGATCTTATTTCTTTTGTCAATTAAATTTTCTATATAGAAAAAATATCTAAAAAATATATACCTTCAGTAAAATGTAAATAAGTGAGGATTTCATTTTCACAATTTTCCGTGTTAGAAACGTAGCTATTATAATTGTTAGAAACCCCAGCTATATTAAGGTATCTATTTCAAGGTATAAAACGAACATTCGATTCGTCTTAAAAATAATAATGAGGAGACTTGACGAACTTAGCGAGTATATTAATAATGTCCGCTCGAAATAAATTTCTTTATGAAAACTGGTTTTTAAATTAATGGAATCCCAGCGTAGCGTGTTCTGTCTGCATTCCTCGTAGGAAACATAACCTCTTGTCGCGCTTGACATTCTTACGTCCGGTTTTAATATGAATTCTTTGCATTGCATACGACATTTTTCAAAGGGATTCTGTTATTTTCCTTATGTGAAAAATTCTTCATGGGTAGATTCACTAACATGTATAGCTCAAAAAAAGGATTTGAATGTATAGCGTTCCTTGTGTGATGTACAACGTATAAGAATAAGCAAAACTTCATAGCATACAAAGTTAGCCGTTAAAGAGTGCAGATTTTTTTAATCAATACCCAATATATAATAAGAGTTAAAGTAACATATTCTCATGTGTTAAGACAATATTGATCACACTAAAAAATAATTTTTTATTTTCCTTCCACTGCACAAGTTTAAATAAAAATATTAATAAACCGAAGTCCAGAAAGATGAATGTGCCTATGTCGTGAATGAATCCATGGCTCATTTGAGTCAGTATTTATTGTCCTTCTAAGAGATTTCCATCGAGGGCAATGCACTTCTGGTAACAGCCATTTAATTTCTGGAAAATTTCTGGTGTACTCGATTTACGCTTATCCTTCAGTTGGGTCGTAATATTACGCTGGATGTTAGAAATCCTTTGTCCCATAAATACTGGTTTCAATTTGGAGTAAAAAAGAGTTGAGGAGATAAGTCTGTGGAGTGGGATAGGTGAATGAGAGACACCCTTCTTGTTGGTCAAGATCTATTGCACCAGAAAGGCTGTATATGGCCTGAGGGGACGTCATCAACATGTCGAATCAGAAGCAAAATATCTTAAAACCCATTGTCGTGGGTGACGAGACTTTGTTTGAGCTCGAAGGTATTATCAATAAAGATTTCCTCCACGAGGGCAAGATATTAAAACCACTAAATATGTGGAAATAAAGGAACGTCTGCTGCAGCGGATAAAGCGGGCGCACCAGGTGACTTCACTCTTATCCATGACAACGCCCAGCCACATACTGCCTTTCTGGTACAGTAGTTCGTGAAGGAAAAGAAGGGTGCTACTCTTTCACCCATCCCACATCACAGAATTGTCTCCCCAACTCTTTCATACTCCAAATTGAAACCAGCATTTATGGGCAAGAGGATTTCGGACATCCAACGTAATATTACGACCCGATTCATCAATACAGAATTCCTCGACGAGGGCAGCATTTTAGTTTTACGAATTTTAAGCACAAAACATATTTGTTCGCTTATTCTCTCGATCCAGCGTAATAAACCTTACACGTCAAACATGCACATGCAGCGCCAACACTCGGGAGTTTGTTCAGATATGTCTTGATTCGACGGTTAACTTGTTCTATGCTGTTTAAGTTCCCATTGGAAGATTCGGCCAGTTGATTCCTCAACTCCTCTTATCCAAACTCCTCTTATCATCAGAAAGGATTGAAACAAGTACAAAGAACAAAACCTAACTTACACATGTTTTATAGGGTTTTTCTCTTTAACAGATTCAGGCTAATTGTCTGGTAGGATCCTTCAGCTGTAGCCCGGAGGCTCCCGTTAACCGTTAACTAGCATTATGTCCTTTTATTACTTTCAAATATTATTCGAAATATAAATATAAATAATTTTATTATATTTATTATATTTTATTATATAGTACTTAAAGAAAGTGTGAACTTTTAGTTTCTTGAAGAAAGTTACTTTCACTTTTATGGTCCTTAAAAGCAGCAGAGATAGAGATAGAAATAGAGATAGATTGATAGATAGAGAGAGATAGAGAGAGTTTAGTAGTACAGCAAGAAAAATACACAGCTTTATGTATGGGTTTTCTAAACTAACTTTTGACAATAATTAGTTATTATCTCTTAATATGGAACCATTTTAAAACATTGACATCTTCATATATCTAACATTCTTGTAAGTAATTATTTAATATACATTGTTTGACTGCTATTTTCCCTTTTTTGTAAATTCTCTGATAAATATTTCCTTCCTGAATTACATATGGCAATTTTAATATGTTTCGTATTATTTCTTTCTTTAAAATTATCTAAAAATAAACACACAAACAATACAAAAAAAACTTCATATGTAGTTTTCGTATTCATTAAATCCATTTGGTCTGTTAAAACATTAAAAGGTACATGAATTATTTTTAATTTATGGACGAGGATATTATTTCACGTTATGCTTTCCTAACTTTCTCCGAGATACAAGTCAACCTAACGTCAATGCTAATCTTTAATGACGGGCTGCATTGATAGTGGTCCACCACCTTTACTTCTGTTAAATTATGATATTCATTAATACAAGTAACTTCTTTCTACTGAACAAAATAAATGTAAAAAATATTAAATAAATAGTTTATCTGACAATTAAATGTATATTAAATTAGTTAAATCACCCTATTTGTCAGTTTTTATATAAATTTTAAACATTACTATATTTCGTTTCTCATTTGAGACTCCTTCAGGTAAAGGTTTAGTTGTAAATGGAATCTCGTTCCATGACCCATTCTGCCAATATTAAATCATTTCGGCCGAATGAGTCATGGAGTGAGGTACCATTTACAGAAAAACTTTTTACATGAAGTTTGAAATGAGAGATGAAACGTAGTAATGTTTAGTATTTAAATTAAAATAAAAACTGAGAAAGAGGGCGATTTAACTCATTTAATGTAACAAATAGTCAGGCATTTTTATTGTCTTAAAGAATTGTTATAACAATAATACTATGATAAATGAATATTTATGTACTAATAGTTTTATCTAATTTGATTTTAAATATCAGCAGGCAGTCTTCACTGAAGAATTTCTCGGTTCTGCCAAATAACAACTGGATTAAACCTTCCATACTAACTGAATCGAAGTCCGTTACGTAACTTAATAGATCCTCTAATTGCGAGGCATCAACTTCGGGCTAACTATGCTTGGAATAAGTTAACGGACTGCGTAAATAACACTGATTGCAGGTACGGGAATACAAACTAGTTCAGTTAATTGAGTGGTACAGACAAAAAATTAAAGCTAACCAGTTGCAGAACTGTGGCCAAGTCCTTGTTTTACTAGTAGGAACTCGTTATTTTCGGGAAAAATTCGAAATAGTTGCTTTTACAGACTTAATTTTTGTATAGAGAGATGAGAGAGAAATTATGAATAAATTAGTGGATCGGAGCAACTTTTTCGTAACGACAAATAATACATGAGTTGAACTTCGTTTTGCTTTTAGACAGGAATGAGCAATTGTTTTGGTTCGGGGCCCACTTTGTGGGAGCGCTAGTTGGAGGGAAACCGCATCTTATATAATAATTGCATTCCTTAGCTACTCTTGCACTTTACGAAAGGCTTCAATCACATCAATATATCAATTTATATACATTAAATCAATATATCATCAAATTATTTACTGTCCTAATTTCATATTACGTATGATTACGAGCTGATTTAATTTCAAATTCTGTTTAATGAGACAAAAAGACCTTTTCACACTTCTCTACCATTTTTTTGAAATGAGGATTGAGATTGCTTGTTCAGATTCTCATCTCAGCTTGGAAGATAATGTCCCTTAAACAGCATATATTTTTATTCCTATTGATCTCCTGTCAAGAAAATTTTTCTAACAAATATCATAAGTGTTGGGAAAATTAAACTATTTTTGAAGTTATGAAATCTTATTGTGGCCTCGACTTCGAAATATTAGCAGGAAACTTTCCAGGTAAAAGTGACAATAATTGCGTTCATCTTTATCTCTTGAAACTAAACTAGATATGTATTCAAAGGCTTTAGCTGCTTCCTCAACGTAAATTCAAACAACCTTTTTCCTTCCTTTGTCACATTCAGTTAGCCTAATTTCTAAAGTATATTAGATGCAAAGAGGCTCATTTTTTGCAACCTAAGACGAAAAATAATTTCTCTATAAAACTTCGGATGTTATTAGAAATATATTCAGTGGTAATAAATCTATTTTAATAATGTAAAATCAAAGAAATACAAAAGAAAAAATAAAGAGAGGAAAGGAAAAGTCTGAAAAGATACAGATTCTAAATAAGAGAACTTCGTATTCAGTTTATCCACAGGGAAAGCCTACATTCTCTAAGAATTTAAGATGCGGAAAGATAAGCTAATGATATATTTTTTTAAATTTTTACAAGCCAACTTATTATCGGCACGTAAATTTTATGAACAAATGAAGATACTGAAATAGTGACAAAGTGGGAGAAAGAAGATATGAAACATTTTTATAATGTAAATTTACAAAGTAATTATTTACAGTTTCAGTAACGGTACGATAGGCACGTGACAATTGTTTTGTACTTGGTCAACGTTAAAAGGAAATTTTATGGGAGAACGAATTCATTAGACTCACAGAAATATACTTTCTCATGCTATATTTGTCTCTATTATTAAAAAATGATACGAGAAATGAAGAATACTTAGGAATTACTGTTGTTTTTGACGTTATTATGTGGGCCCTCCATAAAATAATGTTTCAATTTTAATAACGATTTTAAAATCATACGTTAGACTATTTACAACAATGAAATTGAAGGTCAACTAATCCAGATTTACTTATAAATGTCAAAAGTGGGCAACTTAAGTTATACTGCACATATAAAACCTATATTTATTCTTCCCACACTTATTTTAAGAAGTCGAGTCAATGTAAGCTATGTTTGTGGTGTAGTAATCAGTCCTTACACCCTCCATGCTAATCTATTGTGCGATGAATTTTCATTACTTCACTTTGCTCTTCTGTTCTAACCCCATACACTTCCCTAGAATGCTAATATTACAAGAATCGCATGTCTCGAAACGTCGCATATTAACCATCCCATTTTTTCGTAAAAATCCTGAATATTATTCTCTCTCCTCTCTTATTCTGATGATAACTTCCTGGTTAGTTATTTTATTTGACCATCCGATTTTCAACATTCTGCTATAGAACCACATTTCAAAGGTTTCTATTACTTTCCTTTCTGAAACTCCTATCGTCCACGTTTCGCTCGCACATAACGACAAAATACATACCAACAGTTTTCGTAATGATATCATAATATTCATACTTATATTAACCGTAAGTAAATTCCTCCCTTTTGCAAAAACCTTTCTTGCCTGTGCTATCCTACATATTGGATACTGTACTTCTACCATCCCTAATTATAATTATGCCCATGTAGCAGAATTTCTGATCTTCCTTCAAGATATCACTTACCAATCTAACACTCTTTGTTATTCCACTATTTTCCATACTACACTCTGTTATAAGGTGCCCAATATATTTTCACATTCTTAAATTTACAAATTAAAGCTTCTGTAAATTTCCATTAGATAGATAGCAGGATGTAGCTGTCTAGGAATTTCGACTTAATAAACAACAAAGGCGTCTTGT
This sequence comes from Eucriotettix oculatus, assembly GCA_034510155.1. Lineage (NCBI taxonomy): Eukaryota > Metazoa > Arthropoda > Insecta > Orthoptera > Tetrigidae > Eucriotettix > Eucriotettix oculatus. Next base: position 39,043,588 of record CM067378.1, on the reverse strand, counting down.
TTCATGATGACAAGTGCAGAAGCAATGTAGTATTAGGTTGCACAGATGCACTTGCATGAAGTCGGGACTCCCTCAGGTCCCCACGTGACTAAATTCTAAATTATGATTTGTTCTTCTCCTACTTTATTTCACTGATAGAGCGGAGACGAATATCCACCATAGCTTTTCAGTGCTCTAAAGTCTTCAGTCTAAGTTCGGGCTTCCTTCTGGAAGCATGGTTAGGGTCCTGGGCTCTCTTAAGCTCAGTAATCTGTTTCTTGTTTATTAAACTTCATCTTCAAAATCCATTCCAGCGTCTTGATTCCGTTCAGGTTTGGACGACTTGGTAAAAGAACCTACGTCCTGAATCCTTTTACTATCATCTATTTCTGAATCCTTCTTCCTTCGGTCGCTGAAGAAGAGACGACGATGGATATACCTGAGTCCACCTCCCATTCAGTCTGATCCACTCCTGTTATTGGCTAGAACTTAAATTCAAACATCCATCTGATTTTGATGTTCTCAATTTTTAACCAGGTCAACACATTTCAACTCCATTCCTTGGTTTTCCCTGTATTAATGCTCATGATTTACTTTCTCCAAAACCACGTTCATGCCATCTATTATGTTAACAAGTTTTATTCTGACTCCCCAAATACTACAATATCATCGGAAAACTGTAGGGATTTTATTTCTTCTCCTTTCAGTTTAACTTTCTTCATCTTTGTTCTATATATATATATATATATATATATATATATATATATACATTAAACACTATGGGTGGCAGACTGTATCCTTATCTCACTACTTTCTTGATTTTTGCTTCCTTTTATTGCCATTCAACTCTAATTCCTGCTGACTGCCTTCCATAGAGGATAAGGATTAATATTCTTTCTCAATATTGTATTCTTCTCCCCTTCCAATTCTTTAGTAGTGTGTTCCACTTTACATTACTAAAGGTCTTTTCTACATCTACAAATGTCTTTTCCTTATTCGGTCTTATAAAATTAGACGCAGAGTCAATGTTGCTTCTATTGTCTCTATATTCTTCCTTAAACCAAACTGATCTCCTAACTATCATTCTATTTGACGTTAAATACACCTGTATACTATTTTCTTTAATATTTTTCACGCATGGAATACTTAACTAATTGTCCTTTGCTGTTCGCATCTATCAGCGCCTGACTTCTTCGGTATGGGTATAATTAAGTTGTTAATAAAATATTCTGGTATTATTCCTGTTTCGAAGGTTTCGCAAACTATCCTGAACAGATATATTCCTTTCTTACCAAATTTGCTGGAATATTAACCATTTCTGGCGCTATACCATTGTTCAGCGATTGCCTGTTTAATTCTGTGTCTTAACTGTGGTAAATCATTAGGAATTGACTTATACGAAGAAATTATCTTTTATAAAGCAAAAAAAGGAAAGAATGGTAGTGAACAAAGTAATTTTGGGAAATGAATCTCGATGTTAATTGCATGACGCCTTGAATGTAGGCATCGCCTAACGACGATGTCTCGCCAGACTGGTCACAGTGCAATAAATAACAGAAAAGACTTTTCTGCCACCAATGCACGTGATTATGTAGAACAGCTTGAGTTAATTGTGATGTTGAAACAACACTTACAGTTGATACTATTAACTTTTATACCTGGGAAGTTTTTTATGAACACTCTGTACAATAAAATGATTTTTGTGTTAACTGATCGGGTTCCGAGGTTCGCCGGAGTGAAGTTGATTCATTCAGAGACAATTCTACTGATGAAACAGTAATGTGGAAGTTTTTTCTGCTTCAACTTAATTTGAATCCGTTACTTTTTACGAACCACATTAAACTGCTCTGAACACTTTCCTTCTTTATATACTTTTTTAATCTTTAGCGTTATTATATTCAAATTCACATAGGGTAATTCTACGAATCTGTACACTTGCATTCCATGCTTTACCCAAACCGCTCTTCCAAATACTAAGCTCATTACCATGGTCATTTTCGTACTCCGTCAAGGTAAAGTTGGTAACAAAGGCGATTATAGAACTTCTCTTCTGGAGAATGTATGAAAATAAAATAATAAATGAATAAAATTCTGTAAAAAATTTAAAAAGAAATAATACGAAATGTGTTTTATTGCATATTTATTTTACAAAATATAAGTCATTTACATTTATTTTACAGTCCTCTACTTAAAGAAATTTACAATTCAATTTATATTCATCAAAAAAGTAAACAGTTTATTCTCATTTCAAAGCTACTGATTAGATGATATTTATTGCCACTGTTAATTACTTTCTCAAGGAAAACTAAATAAAAGGGAACAAATTTTGTTTTGCGTTGAGAGGTTCAAACCTCACTTTGATAAACTTAGTTTAATATAATGACAAGGGATATGTACGGAAACGTACATAACATAGTTCGTTTCTCAACGTCGTGGTCGGAAAAACACATCTGTCTTGAAGCATTTCATCATTCCAGCCTGAAAGGTGATGGTATTGATATCAATCGAAACGTCGCTGTTTACAGAGATTACGTGGTTGGAAACTCGATAAACCTTTCGTAATTCTCTTCACCGGGAATACCTCGTTACACCAATCTATGTTCTGTATTTTGCGTCTCAGGACCGGACGACGGCTTCCAGGAAAATTGAGTGGATTTCCGAGACGGCAGGTGGAAGTGGACGTAATATAGTGGTAGGTTGGCAGGTAGCATGTTCGGAATTCTTAGGTCATTGGCGTCATTTGAGAGAGTGTTTGAGTATTCCACTTATCAGCATCAGCTAAGATTCAGATCTTGCAGAGCTCTAACTATTTCTTGTTGCGCAATGGTTCAAATATTGAATAAAAATAACTATTCTATGTGGGAGTACCCTTCTACCCTACAGATAACTAAAATCAGTTGACGTTGCTACGGTCAATGCTATGAGTAACATTTTGGCGATAAGTGTGTGCTTCAATTTTCTATAGTTTCTCAGGAGAATGTTAATTATCTCTCGAATTTTAAATATGCTGGAGAACGTGGCATTATTGGCGTTGCATATGCATTAAACCTCTTAGTAGTGTGAAGCTACTATTGTCTATTTACAGTTTGAGTAGTTTAAATAATTTCACCAATAAATAATTACTAGTCGCAAACGATCAATAACGCTGCAGGACTATACAAGCCGGGATTACAAACGTTGCCATTTGTGAGACGTGATGACCTCGGCTCGTTTTGTCACTTCCATCATATTGTGGAGACGTATTTCTCGTTCATCTAACTCCATAACCCTGACTTATAGTTCTGAATAAATTATTAATTTAACGGACTTAATTATTCTACGACAGATATTAATGCCATATTTCTTAAAATTGATTAAAGCGTTTTGATATAAGGTTAAATCTTTCAAATTGATGGAATAGACTCTAACAATATTACAGCAGCTAATTCCTGTTCATGCCATTCACAATCTGTAAGTATGATTGATAATTATTTACTTCTTCTTTACAAGTCAGTCAAGCAGCTCAGCATACAGTACAACATTTTCTAACGGCTGCACAATGTTAATTAAGTTTTAAAAAATTTAGGCAATATTTTTTTATATTACATAGACATGTTGTGGGACAGCTTTATTTCTGAGAATTCAGAGACTCTGGAAATATTGCGAGTTTAATTTGTGAGACTCGCAACAGTATCGCGGTGGGAGATGCTCTATTAAAGATTCACGTTCCGTGCTCCAAGTTTCCGGCTCCGGTGTGGGCTAATTAAACTCCCTCGGCATTCGCTTTGTCGTCGTAAGGTAAAGATGCGGCGCCATTGTGCCTTCCACGGCGGTAATTAAATCTTGGAATTAGCCGTCACGTCTGACGTCTGTTCAGCTGATCGACTCGTTATGCGTGACAGGTCATTCACGAAGGTAAAGGCAAGGGGAAAAAATGAAGAAATAGTTCAGAGGCTGATCTTGTGGAAAATAAGTTATCCTTTGATGTTGACGACATGTTTAGCTGAAGCCAAAGCGCTTAATAAGCAAACACAGAGCAAGGTACAACGTTCCTAGCTATTAAATCAACGACATAATGTTCGACTAGTAGAAAATGATAGAACGTATTGAGAAACTTCTTGTTAGTCGTATGAAATTTATTCAGAAAATTTTGGCGCTGTCTTGAAGAAGTCCATTTTTTTTTGCCTGAACACAGGTGAAGAAAGTAACATAAATCTTCTCAAGGTTGACAGAAATTTTCCCTGGATGATTGGTATAGAAACAAATATAAATTAATTATTTTTATTTAAATAGAAGAAAATTTAAACAAACTAATTGACACAACAATTGAATTCCTATTATGAATGTGTTTTTAGTAATTAAGTTTTTTCTTTAATTACTATGGTGACATGCGGTTGATGTAGTTCACGTTCTTTCCTATAGAATTCATGACCGCGTATAACTTCAACTCTTCTCTTCAAATGTCATGCCATTACCAAAACTAATTATTGTAACGCGCTTGAGCATATTAAGATTCAAATTATAAAATTATGTAAACTTAAATTAATTGATGCTGCCTGACTTAAGAATGAATCCGAACAATTTTCAGATGTATGAAAGAATCTCACATTACTTCATTTGAGGCAGAAAATAGGGAATTTTATCTTATCATACCATTTTTTATATAGAAATTCTTGAGTATAGGACAAAGTTTAGTTTATTATAATTATAAGTTATCCATTTTCTTCCTTCCGAAGACAGAACTGAAGGGGTGTTTCATGTGAAAGAGATGCAGAGAAAACTTTAAAAAACCTGCATCATGTAGGTCGGACTTTTGGGTACTATTCTCATTCTCTTTCGAATGACGGAAGACGAGTTTCTTGTAGGGTCGCAAAATTCCCTTATCCGTGTCTCCACCAGTTTTAGATGTCAGTTGACCGACGATCCAATGGAATCAGCGGAGAACTCTTACCGTATGCCAAAGGTTTTCGTCACCAGTACATACAACCTCCTAAATATAGGTGACGCCTCGGCATGTGAGAACTTTGAAAACAAAAACCAGAGAGAGTACGGGGCATTCCCAACATATATAGTCCATCTGGGAAGAAATGCCAACGAGAGAAAACACGTATCCACACGTTTCTTTTTGGTTGACAGGCTACATGAAGGTGATCCTGAAACAGACGAATTGAAACGCTCCAACTGTGAAAGAATATCCTATAGCATTATAGATAAAAATACTGTGAGAATTTATTGAATGTATGGTGTGATTTCGTCGTATTGCCAGGCGAAGACTGATTTCTGGAGACTTAGATTCGTGCATTCGGGCGAAGCCGGGTGATTCACTGGTGACATAGGGGTTTAAGGGAAAATAGACTCACTAGGGTTGTAACGAGCCGTTCCATTTACTGAAGAATTTCACGTTTCGTTTCTCATAGATATGTGGCAGGAAGCTTGGAAAAGGCTCATTGCTGCTTATACGATGCGACGTCTGTACCTTCAGGACGCATTGTTGACCAACGGCTGACTTTGGAAAACGTCAAGGACATTATATATAATTTATTATCAAAAATTCGTTTCGTTTTAGCATTGATTTGCCGAGGAAATTAATAAATAATATTTTCAGCATTCTAGCGGTCATTAATTTTCGATCGGTTCATTCATCTCGCGCTAAAAAGCGTTTTTCGGAGTGCCTCATTTATTCTGTGACGCGCAATGTCACGAGCTTTTTTTTAAAGAAAAAAAGGAAAGATAGGAAAGAAAGCGGAGTCTGGCGTTGCACGTGAGACGGTGTGGACTGAGAGCCGGAGACATCTTGGACCAACGGGGGAGAAACGCGATTTACTACACTGCGGTCTTCTTCCTTAGTCCTTAACCAATATAATCTCAAAATTCTCCTGGCTGTCGCACTGGTCCTTTGCCGTGAGGCTTTACAGAGATCCAGACGTCACGTGACATACATTCGTCTTGAACGGGAATCGAATCGCTGCCCGCTTCGTCAACGCGACGCGGAGATGAATGACGCCATCTGGATTCCAGCTGTTCCAAGACTCATAATCAGGTGTAATCAATCAATCCTATTTATTGTGTGTCTATTTTCCAACAGCGACTCATATTTCTAACGATTTTGACATTGCCTGCATACTAACTGTTTGTAATAAAAGTGAATGCATGATCAGACAATTAAGTTTGTTAAATACATAATTGACGTATAATTTATATCATTATAAAGTAATGAGGCATGTAACCTCTGGCTGTGGAGATTCATAATTGGCCATTTGAAGTATTATTTTTTTAAATATTAAAATGTTAATTGAAGAAGACTGAAGTTGCACCTGCATGGATACATTGCCTTATTGAAAAGACTGACACTGGAAACCGGTGAAACTTAAATTTAAAATGTCATTGGCGGAAGAACTAATACTTTATATGGGCATATTGAAGGTGAGAATAGTTATAAAATTAAATAGGTGGAAAATTGGCGAATAGTTACACAAATTAAAAAATAATGTTATGGTTTATACGTATTTAAGTGTCACCATGCTCTATAACTAATGTATAGAAAGCCGATGAAAAAAGTTAAAAATAAAATAAATGAAAGCGAATCGAAATGCAGGGTGAAGAAATAAAGCCTCTTAGGTTTGCTGATGATATTGTGGTATTAGGGAAGTCGCAATAAGACTTGGAAAACATAATATATGGCATGATCCTAACGTGAAGATTAATAGAGACAAAACCAAGGTGATATAGGAAATAGTGAAATAACAAAGGAGAGGGATATTTTTAAGGAGAGTAAGGAAATCAGCTACATGGGCAGCATGTTAAATAGGGAAGGTAAAAGTATAGTGCCGACCTCCTGTGGTGTAGTGGCTAGCGTTGCTGCCTCAGAACCCAGAGGTCCCGAGTTCGAATCCTGGCAGGCTTGGATGTTTGTGTTGTCATGGTCGAGAAGACCGGGATTAAGACTGTTGGTGTCACTCCAAATTCGGAATGTGTTATGCAAGTTGACAGTCCGCAGTCGACTCGGTAGGCCCAGACCCTCAATGGGCTGTAGATCTATGGAGAAAAGAAAAGTATAGTAGACGTAAAACGTAGGATAGCAGAGGAAAGAAAGGCTTTCGCAAAAAAGGAATTTACTAACGGCTAACATGAATATAAGTAAATTATTACTAAAAATGTTCCTATGGAGTGTGGCGTTATATGAGTGCGAAACGTGGGTAGTAGGAGTTTCAGAAAGGAAAAGAACAGAATCTTTCGAAATACAGTGCTATAGAATAATGTTAAAAATCAGATGGGTGGATAAAGTAACTAGCCTGGAAGTTCTAAGCATAATAGGGGAAGACAGAACTATTTGGAGAATAGATTAATAGCCTACGTTTTGAAACATGATTACCATGTAAAATTAGCATTAGAGAGAAGTGAGTGGGGTAGCAACAGAAGAGGAAGGCCAAGGATGGAATGCGTTAAGCATAATTGGGAGGATGTGGCAGTTATGTAGAAAGTAAAAGACCTGCACAGGATTGGTTAGCATAGAGAGTTGCATCAGACCAGTGTTAGGACTTAATACCACAACAACAAACAAGTGTAGATTATTAAAATTTTGCCTTAAGTTGCAGAAAACTTTAAACTTAACAATTTAAAAAATTATGAAATATATTTAGCGTCGCAAAATGTTACAGAGCAAACATTGCCGATACAAATTAAACCCAATATGTATTATTTTGTAGTACGCTTATAATAATATTAAATCTTTGCTAAACTTATATGAGAACATCTTTGTTACACTTTCAAAGCGAAAATGTAATATTAAGATTTGGGTGTACAGATCGTGTACTAAGATTCTTAATTTCAATGACAGTGCTACTAATATAGTTTGCGATTGTATTCCTGAATATAATCGAGTGTAACCACATAATAATAATCGAAAGTAAGAAAATAAATATTATATTCTATATATAATATTTTTTGGGGGATGGTAGTTTCCAAAAATTTATAATTAATTCAATCCACGTAAGAAAAACAGATAATTACTATTCTATTATTTCGTAATAAAGAAAAGCGAGTACTGGTTCCAAATTATGAGCATAAAATGGCGTAGAGCTCTGGAGAGAGCAACGTAGCCGTCTATAGGTCTGAGGGCGAACCATGAATTATGTGCTGCCGCTCCCGCGGGAGATAGGATAATGTGGAAACGCTTATCGGGACTGCACCTAACCAAGTGTCCCGGAAATTGCTACACACTCCCTAAGAATAGATTTTTATCGAAACGACCTGTAAATGGCTGTGCATGCCACACTGTCAACAAATTTATGGCTTAATATTGTGTAATTATCCTCGTAGTCTATAATAGAAACATTTATATTAGCAGAGTTCTCTATCTACCTTCTGTGAAACCTCACTATAAACGAAATAAACTTATAAACGTCATTATGAAACAAATTCTGCCATTGAAATTTATTTCAAATGTCGGTTTGTTGAAAATGATACGTAAAATAGTTAAGCTGCATATGATTACTGAAATGTTTGATTTTCAAACGATATGCGCGAATGTGCAGTTTGTTGCCTTCAACCTTATAAACTGCAATTAAAAATTAGTCTCCCATATTAAATGAGGCTTTAGCTGATCACAATTATGTTATTATTGTCGAATTATAATTATTCTTAATTTTCTGGTGTCACAATACGATTGTTTAGATTTGTTTACTGGTTATATTTTCATAGTAATTCTTTTCCTATTTGAAGTCAAGATACAATAAAATCGGTTGACCCCAAAAGGAACAGACTTTTGGAGAGGAAATGAGATATTTCATTGCAGAAGCGTTTGATCTTTAAGCATTGGTCAGAAACAAAACTGAAAATTATTGACGCAACATTCAGGAGGATCTAGGTTTGTGGTTATTATTTCTCCGCCAAACAAGCCTAATTATTCTATTTTCTGGAGATTTTTGATTAATTTGTGGTGAAAATGCTATATATAATTTTTTTATGCGAGTAGTAATAATCCTACAATAATGCATAGTAAACTTTCATCTCCTTTCTTTTACTCCCTTGATCTCATTTTCCCTTCACCCGCTTTTTTCTGTTTCCTTCTCTTCTTATTTTAAGTTTCTCCTTCTATTGTTTTCTCTCCTCGTCTACTCACTTATTGTTTTTCACTTACTCCTTCCCTATCTTCGTTTCTCTCTCCTTTTATTATTTTCTTTGACTCCTTCCTATTAATTGTGTCTCTTCCTATACATTGTCAAACTCATTTATTTCTGCCTCTTCACTGCCTTTTATATATCCTCCTCTCTGTTTATTACTTTATTTATTTCTTCATATTCTCCTTTAACTTTTTTCTCTTTGAATCTATCTGTTCCCTGTTGTCTTTCCATTCTGCCACTTCCTCTCTCTCTTCCTTATTTTATTTTCTTCCTTCTGATTCGTTTTTTCTTCCTTCCACTAAACTCTCAAACTCTCTTTAAACCTTTTATTTTCTGTACCCTACCCCTCTCTTCCTCTCGCTTTCTTTTTCTGATCTTTCTTCGTTTTATTTTTTGTTTCTGTGTTTATATCTTGAATTAATTTTATGTTGCCGAATGAAATTGTTACTTTGAATTTGTATTAACAAGATTAATTATTTGTAATTTTTAATTTATATTTATAATATTGAATTATTATTCCGTATAGAGAAAATTGGTCGCTCTCTGTGGTGACGGAGGGGGGAGTTTCTTTAAAAGAATGAAAAATGATCTCTGGCTGGATATGAAAAATTTTATATACAGGTATTATAATCGAATGTCATGTTTTTATGTGTGTATCGCGATTAATGAATGAGAGACAATACATATTTAAAATCAAATATCGGTGTCCTATTTGCAGTAAAATCTGGAAGAAATTTTCTGTTTTAAAATAAGTGATGTCTGTATTAAAGTGATAAAGAGATTTCTTTAGAGGTCAGAAGAAAGTGATTCACGGCCCAAGTTGTGGAAATTATGAATATACAATCTTGTCAAATTTTACAGGAGTGATAGAAGGTTTTATTAACATTGAGAAATTAAATATATTACGAAAGGTCGTATGCTTTTTCCTATATTCCTCTTTAACTGCTTACATCTTAATTTGTAACAAGTGGGAGCAACTTATTTATTGAGTCCATATCAGATAAACTCTGATTTAAATGCTTTTTACCTAAATACCTCGCAACCAACGACGGGAAAAAATTATATTACAATCTCTCTCACTTTATCTCAGGTTTCTCTTTCTTCCTATCTCTTAGTTTGATTCTTTCGTTCTCTCTCTCACTCTCTCTCTATCCACACTAGAGTTGTGAGCATAAGTCAGACTCTGAGTCGTGAGGTCTTCAGAGTGTACGAGTGAATATTTACTTTATTTTCGTAAATGATTTCAACAATAATTTCCTATAAATCCATAAATTACTTATTTTTAATAAACACATACCAATATCTTCCACTCGACAAAATAAGTAAATAAAGATTGTATATTTCCAAGCAAAGAATGCCATCTTCACGTTTATTGACGAATAAAGTCAACATCGGAGAACAATGTGCAGGATTTCTTTGCCTTATTATTCGGACGGAGCTATGTTTGTTTAATTTTAAAAAATCGCTTCTTGTAGTTTTCATCCATGGCCAATCTGGAAGTGTAAGAATCATCGGTGCCTAACAGGACTGGTTATTTTTTCTCAACCCAGTCGACGACGTGAGCTGCAGTGAAAGCCATCCGGGAAACACGAGCAGGCCACGAGGCAATTCAGACCTCGACGAGAGTGCTTCAGGGCAACAGCGACAACGCAAATACAGAGATAGAACGAGTTATTCAATACACATTATTTCAATTTATTGGTGTAATAGTTGTACATGCAACATTATTTTCAATTCATTGCCTTGCGCTCAACAAACATTCGTTTTCAATTGGAGTACTTTAAAAGTTATTAATAAAATGTTCCAATATCCAGTCCGTGAATTAGTAGGGATCACTGAAACCTATATTGTCCACTGCTGGCCACTTGCAGTTAGGATAAATTATTATATTCAATGTGGAACTTACCTATAGGGAGATTTTTATTGTGAGGGCAGGTGAAAATCTTCTAAAGACACTATCTCAGGGTCCGCACTGGATAGTAGTGTGGGATTCTACCAACTAAAAGCACCTCCATTTCAAACGATGACTGTGTGTATCTTACTGTGGGACCGTCGTTAGACATTACTTCACAGGAAGCAGTAGTAGCGTCAAGCTCTTTCTGTCTCCTTTAAACATAATTATTTCTCTTTTTTTCGTAGAGGCATATGCGCTTACTTTATTCCAGGTATTAGGTGAAAGCAGCATATTTAGTACCAAATTATCTGTTGTTATTGAAGTTCCAATATCGCTTTCTAATGCTCGTCTCACATATGAAAATCTCAAGCAACTGAAAAACACGTGTTCTGGATGTGAACTCCGACCATTGATTATAAAATGCAAGGTGTAATGAAGAAACTCAAGAAGTGAATTAAAACAAAGAGATGGGAATTAAGAAACTGAAACAACTCGTGGTGCTTCAAAAACTTTCAAAGAGTATTTCAATGGTATAACAAGAGAGAAAAGAAAAAGAAACAATATAGAAGAGAAATGGGCAGTCTGGAAGAAAGAAATGACTCGAGCAGTAGACGAAAAATAGGAAGAATATCTCAAACCAATAGGAAAACTTTGATAGCACATTAAATAATAAAACTGATTGATAAAAGACATAAAATTAAAAACGCGAGAGATGAAAACTGTATTAAGATCAGTGAAGACTCTCGAAGAAGGAGATAGAAAGGAAGTTCAAAGCAGCCGAAGAGGCTTCGCTCCAAGAGAAATATAAAGTGGTTAATGACTTAAAGGTGAAAGGGTAAATGGACGCAGATTATAGGAAAATGGAAGAAACATTCAGAGATACGAAAAATATTAGTAAGAACATCAGCAGAGCGGATGGGAGGCCAGTTCTGGATAAAGAAGAAAAGGCAGAAAGATATATGGAATATTTAGAAGAACTGTATCACAGTACAAATATAGATGAGCCAGTAATAGAAGAAGAATAGGAGGTGGATGATGAAGAGTTGGGGTTTGATAGGGCACTGACAGATCAGAGCCAGGAATTAATAACATTCTTCACTTCTTCAATTAATATCCCGAAGATGGCAGGGATTTATATTAACCAATCAGACAGGGATGGATATTAACCAAACAGATTTATTTTTACTCTGAGAAGAATAGTTTGCCCCTTTCCCTCAAGGTTTTTGGGGAAATAACGCTTCCTCTCAGCCACGGTCTCCACATTCCAGAGGTCATAGGCCAAATCCCATTGGCGCCAAAATTTCAGACTTTCATTACCATTTTTTGTCAAACAATGTCTCCTTTCGTTTGACTCCGAAACCAGAGAAGTCCGAGTATGTGTTTGATCGTTACACACCTATTAAAGTATTTTATTTGCTTTAATGTTAGAGTTCATACATTTTTTTTGTATATGACAATTTAAGTACCAAGCTTCCAAAAAATTTTACCTCAACACCGGAGCAGCAATAAATACAGAAAAGTAATTTTATATTTGTTTATCTTCGATTGGTTTTGTTATTTCATAATATATGTTTTTAATTATAAACAGCTGAATTGATATGGCAAATTTATTTTTATTTTGTTTGCAAAACTTTACATATATATTTATGAATGGAGAATAACAATCCTTAATGTACCTATCAATTAAAATTTCAGGTTAATTTTATAATATAGTATTACGTATTGTGTCGGTTTAGTAAATATCCTATGAAAAGAAATCATTAATTAATAACTTCACGCCATCAGAATATTTATCGATATTTTCGTGACAGCTGAATATTTACAAAAGAAACGAAAATGCGACGTTGCGATTTAGAAGTTCTGACAGTAATCCGCGAAGGAAGTCCACCAATAATTTTTGAGTCCAAAACCTTTAGGCCTGGATCGCCTTGATCTAGGTTAAATGACTATCTTTATGTGATAAATCTGATTGTAGACTGTAAAGTGAAGAGTGAACGGAACTGAATAAAGACTGAGTAATGTAATTTGGCAAAATCACCTTGGCATTACCATAGTCCGATTTTGTTTATCCCAAACTACAGGCCGACTGAATTCTACAAGTCTGTGTATTTAGAATTCTGATCCCTTCATTTATATATAAGCCGGGCCATTTTTTTCATCTTGTGTTTCATTGTTGTGAACTCTACCGAGGAGTTAACGGATTGATAAGCGTTATCTGTGGTGAAAAATACGATATGGATTTCTCAAACAAAATATATGGCCTGTAAACATCGCGGGTTGTAAACACCAGTTGCAAAATTCAATGCATGGAAAACGGCGCGTGAAGGCGCATAAATTACTGAAAGGCGCGGAAATATGAATAAAAAATAAATGTGGACAACCAATTCAAGATTTTCACCTAAAGCGGATTCGAAATATGAATTTCACGCACGCACGAAACGGATAGGAGATCTGCATTTATTTATGTACAACCTTGGAGAACATTTGTTCTTTAATAATTCACAGAAATGCACTTTAATATCCTAGAAAAACAAGTCAGGGTAACGTAATAAGACATCATAAAGTGTTAAATTTTAATTAGCTTGTATGCGTCGATTTAATTTGTTAAATAAACAGAAATTATTAATGGTTTATCTGCTTTCTGTTATAGAGCATATTTTTTCTTTTATGGTTTATATTTAATTAACAGCATATTAATAATTCAAATAAAGTATAGTTTAATGTAAAAAACAAACGTTAAATTTTAATTACTCATCGCTTAAGAATCGTCTTATATTCGTGAAAAAAATACTGTTTATGCAAATTATTGTTATGAATTTTCCTGCATTTGCTTGCGTAAAACAGTAAACAAGGATTTCGGATCCATTATGATTTGTTACGAAGTTATCTATATTATAAATAAATTATTTTCCTACTCAAATGTAAGCCAGATTATTTACATACAAGTATAAAAATTTATTTGATCATTTTCAACAATACCATTTGAGTTGAAGCAAAAATTGGCGGCTAGATAGGCTGGGAGAGTTATGAAACCACGTTTCCCTTAAAAAGTGGGGGAATTAAGGAATACAATAAAAAAGTATAATAATACTTAATGATTGTAAACTTTTTTGGTGAATAATTCGGATGAAATCTTCACGGTGAACCTACCGGGTCCACTTATAAAACAAAACACGTTTCTGATGACATTTTCTGCCATCGTCAACAGGCCAACAAGATTTCATCCGTAAAATAATACTGTTCTTTATTCTTTTCTTCCATGTATTCGATATTAATTACTGTTTCGCAGTGCTATTAAACTTGAAACTCGTGGACGTAGGCGCTGATACCACGTACAAGTGGGACGAAATAAATTTCGTACACCTCACTAAGACCTCAGAATATACTACGATTGTTCCACAACGCCGATTGTCCCATCCGTAATTTTAAACTTTATGATTCGAAGAGCACACCAATCGCGTAAAATAACAGCGAATTGGATTCTAAAATTAGTTAAAACGTAAATTCTTCAAATTTGCAATTATTTCTCTGATATTTGTCGTCTCCTTTAAGATAAATCATATCAATATAATAACGATAAATCTAATTACGTGTTTAAAAACTATTAGTTTTCATATTTTCACTTCTTTGTTTGTTTTCAAAGCTACGTTTCATGAATCTGGAAAGTGTACTCTGATAATTATCTGTCTTATTTTCTAATGGACTCTGGTCGAAGTAACTCTCTTTCAGTGAGGTGATTCAATATTCTAAATTTGAAAATTTCAACATCTTCGTTTTACATTTCATTACAAAATTAATAAATTTTCCTCAAAAGTCAATACAGTGGACCTTAGTGTTAGAAACAACTTATGTAAGAATATTTTCTCATGCTACGAACACAATTTCTGCTTAGAATTCAACCAACTCTGCTCTTAAATTACCGCCTACTTATTGTCGGCCCTGTTTTCCCTCTTAGTCACTTAAACAAAGCTTTCTTAAGAGTTATTAGGATCGAGTGATAAATCGTGGATCTGTCGCTGTCCCTCTAGATCCCCTACTGCATATTATTCTGTAACTACGCCTTGTAGAGAGTTAATAAGGTAAATCAAGAAAAATTTGCAATTCCTACAAACCATTATTACTAGATCTTTCTTTTTGTCTAGAAAAATTTCAACTACGAAGATCTATAAAAATACATTGCCTTAACATTTTACATATGATATACTATGTTATTCAAGTACGTAAAACCCTAACAGGAGTAGTATATTTCTTGTTGATGAGTCTGTTATCAACTGTGTTTAAACATATTTCTATGGGAAATATAGATTCAGTTGACAACGATAGCCAAATAAGACAAAATTTTGAAATGTTCATTTAGAATTCATCATTATACTTACGTTATTGTGTCGTTTATCAAACTGGAATATTTAAAGCCAATTTTGTTCCGACGTTCCAAATAACCCGTCAAGAGATCATACATTGATGTGGCAAAGTCTGGACCTGGGTTGCCGCGACGTGCAAAGGACACCGTGTAACGTTGAGAGAATATTGGCAAAGGGAAGTATCGTCTAAATCCGTTGGAATCAGAAAATAGTATCAGTGTATATATGAAATCCTTACTCCTCTGAGAGCTTGTAGCGGGGATGCTCGTGTACTGAACTCCCCGGGGAACATGAAGTAGCTGACATACGACAGGTCGAAACAACTCCTTGGGAGGGGAAAGAGGATTGCGGATCCTAGCCACTCGCGAACACTGGTCCTCCCTTCAAATATTTACGAACTGACTCATCACCTTAATAATATTTCAAATGCACTTCTTGAAACGACCTGTCTGAAAAAAAAACGTTCTACTTAATAGAATTAAAATTGTAAACTACGACAAACAGTAATTACGAAATGATTTATGTGAAACAATAACACGATTAGGTTATCTGTACCAAAATCATCATGGTTGAAAGTTTATGTTCTGGGATTATTTTCGATGTTGACTTAAAACGTTAGAATATACATCTTATTTTAACATAAATTACATTAATTTAATAAACTTTTAAATATAATTTTATGCCAACAATAATGAGATAACTTAATATTTATTTATTGGTTCTATTAATTTTATATTGAGGAGGTAGGGCAAATCAAAAATGTGTACATAGTTCCCAAGCACATTAATAAAATACAAAATTATTGAAATTAATGAATGTTAGAAACAAAAACATCACATACACACAAGAACAAGACCTGAAAAAACATATATTAAAGAAACTACAAATAACAATTATACATATAAAAAGTTTACGTATATAAAGGATTAGCCTTTAAATGTAAACATTCCAGCGGAGTCGACAAGACCATCGGGCGGAGAAGCAGGATCATGTCTGTTCAGGATATTTTGCGAAAGTTACGAAAGAGGAAGAATACCAGAACATTTTAGGTACAACATAGTTATCCCTACACCGAAAAAAACTGGGCTGATAGATGCGAACAGCACAGGACAATTAGTTTAGTATGTCATGCATGAAAAATATTAACGAAAACAGTGTACAGCAGGATGAAACGTTAAGTAGAATGCCACTTAGGAGATCAATTTGATTTTAGGAAGAATGTAGGGACAAGAGAAACAATATTGACTCTGCGTCTAATTTTAGAAGACAGAATATGAAAAAAAAACAAGTATAAGTTAAAGGCATTCGTAGTTTTAGAAAAACACCTTTCATTATGTAGACTGGAACACACTAATGAGGATTTTGAAGTAAACACAAATAAAGTATCGATAAAGAAGAGTTGTCCATAAGTTCTACAGATGGCAATTAGAATTGAAGTGCAAGAAAAGAAAGGAGAATGTTGCTCAGGCTCTTTACCTTATACGTAGTAGAGGCGATGAAGAGAACTAAAGCGGAATATGGAAAGAACCTAACTGCAAGAAGAAGAAATAAAACCCTTAAGAAGAGTCAGAAGAAAACTCAGAAACCATAAGAAATGGAATGAACGTGATCCTGGAGAAAGAGTACAACATGAGGATTAATAGAGGAAAATCCATGGTATAGTGAATCTTTTATATATATAGATACTACTGTTTTAGGTAAGATGTACTATGCCAGAAAATTTTGCGGGAGTGTACTCAACAACTTCATAAAGTTTCATAACGATCCGATGAATCGTGTAGTGAGACAGGCATACGTACATATATTTTTACTCATATAGATCGAATCTCAGTAAATAATTTTAAACTTTAATACAGAAATGAAGTTTGAGAAGCAATGAAGTAATAAAAAGAGTTAGATTGGGAAGGGATAATTAGAAGTAAGTCAAATAATTGGGCAGCATAATAACTGGTAGGAGTATAGTATCCATAAAAAGTAGGATGGCACAGGCTAGAAAGGCTTTCGCAAAAAAAGAGGAATTTACTTGCGGCTAATAAAGTATGAATATTAGGAAATCATTACTAAAATTTTCGTATCGAGTGTGGCGTCGTATGAGTGTGAAACGTGGACGTGCAGAAAGGAAATGAAAAGAATCCTTTGAATTGTGGTGCGGCAGAAGAAAGCTGAAAATCATATGGGTGGATATGGTAACTAACCAGGAAGTTCTAAGCTGAATACGAAAAGAGAGAAAAATATGGAGAACGTTAACCAAGGGATGGGATAGATTAATAGGCCACATTTTGAGACACGAGGGTCTTGTGAAATTAGCATTAGAGGCTAGTGTGTGGAGGTAAGAACGCAAGAGGAAGGCCAAGGAGTTTAGGGAGGATGTAGGATGTGGTACGCATATAAAAATGAAAAGTCTTGCACAGGTTAGATTAGCATGGAAAATTGCATGAGGCCAGTCTAAGGACTGAATACAAAACAATAACAATAATATGAATTCAGTAAGTTACTAATTTTATTTTTCACGTGTTTCTATGGAAACACAAACATTTATTTCACCACAGAATAGCGACCACATAATTACTCATTTTCTCCAGAAACATAATCGCAAACACTTAATAGTTATTAGCACAGCTACACTGGCCAACAGGCAGGAAACATTGCTCTCGTCAAAGACGCCATAATATGGCTGAAACATGATCAAATGATTCCAGTTATAAAGGCACAATATGGTAAAGTTATTTAAAATAAGTAGACACTTCCGCTCGAACTTTACGTTAGAACTTTCATTTGGGCCGGTGTTGGCAGCCAGCGTCGGCCACGTTGTTTCGGTAGCGACTGCCTAATCTGTTCTTTATTATTCAGTCACTGACGCCAAATCACCAGGGCAAGTTACATGATAGAGCTTAACTTCCAAATCATAAAACTTTATTATGAAAATTAGTGTTCGTTAATGTAAACGTTGCGCGCCATTTTACGGCAGACCACGGTGGCCCTTAAAAGTCGATTCTCCAACACTTCAACATTTGATGGCCAAATTCGAGATGACCGGTTCGGTAACCAATCATCCAACAACTGTATGTCAAAGGAACACCAGGTCGGTAGAGAACATCGCTGAGGCGGACATTTTTTGAAAGAGACATTGGTGAGACCTTCACCGTCAACGGCGAGCGCTACAGAACGATGATAACCGATTTCTTTTGGTCAAAATTGAACGATATGGACGTATACATTACTTCCAGTAAGACGTCCCACACAGCGGACGCCACGATGGATATTTTGCATGAATGATATGAGAGTACGGGTAGTTCTTGCAGAAGGGACTAGAGTTGATCCCCCCAAGATCGTGCGATTCGACTAAACTAAACTTTGTCTTGTTGAGTTCCCGGAAGTCGCAGGTGTATGCTAAGAAACCACACTCGGCCGATGCCCTTAAAGTCAACATAACCCAGGCCATTGCACAAATTCAGACGGATTAATGTGGTAGATTCATCGTGAAAAGCCGTGGTGAAAATTTGTACGATGTTATATTATATACCTCGTGGCATACACTGGCCTTTCAAGGAAAATAATAATTTCATTAATAACTCACACTCAGATTGTTTTATTCCATTTCAATATCGACCAGCCCTTATTGAAAATCCTATATAATAAAGTTACATCTGATTTAACCTTTATTTTGAAAAACTGGTACGCCTACTTTATAAGGACAATTGAAGTAATTTTTATCCCAAATTTTGTGTTTGGGAGAGTGGTGAGAATGATTTATTTGCCTAAACGTTATTAAGTATGTGTCAGACACACCATTTGTAATACCGAAACACTATTAAAGTTACTAAGATTCGATTATCCGCTGGGTGCGCGAGGTTTCATTGGTGACGACAACGTTCCTGAGAAACAATTAAAAAGTACAATTATTATCCTGTTGCTAGTTTTATATGTCATCAAGGCAAGACACTATTGAAAGCTACTTGGAGTCACTTATATGCGTTGAAAAGAAAACTGACTCGACCGCAAAACTAGCCCGCTGTCTGCGTGCGGCAACGGCGACAACGACGTTCGCAAGAAACATTAAAAAAGTACCATTTCTTTAAAAGTCTTAGTTAATGATCAGAATTATTTTAGGCGCAAAAGATGTAGAATCATTTCGCTTGAGGGCATAATCTACTCAGCTGCAAGTTCTGTGTCTTTGGGGTGGGATCTATTTTCGCCTGGAAGGGCGCGCTCCTCTTTCCACTTTTTTATCCCTTCCGATGCTATTATTGGGAACAACCCTCGCATGGCATGTCTTTAAAAAAATATAGTCTTTTATGTGTATAAATATAATGAAAATATTTATTATAGTATTATGGCCTTGTTTTAATCTTTACTACGTAATATTCTATAACAGTTCGAAAGGTAGAAGATTTAATTGGGAACGTCAAGAATTGGATTGTTAAATATCGGCATTGACGTGAGTTTCTAGTTTTAATAAAATGCGAATATTTGTTTTACTGAATACCGTACTTTAAAAACGTCTGAGTCAACTAAAGCTTAATTTTGACTCTTGTCAATTCTCCAAGTTGTGTAACAAGACTCCGATCGAGAAGTTGTCGTTAACGCCACCTTCAGAGGAGTAGCTTGGCGTCTTCGCATAATTGATATTTCAACAATGTCAACGTCGCCTCCTTCGTAACGCCTTAATTACATTATGTGAGTTGCGTATTCTAACGTCTCATGTTTAATAAACTAATTGTCATGCATGGCGCCTTGCGGCTCGTTTGCATGCCTCCGTCTTAGCTATGGTAATAATACTGCTTAATGTGTCGAAAATGTAATTCACACGAAAGCAGGTTCATATTACTCTCACAATGGCAGAAATTTTAAAATTGTTTACACTTTATATTAAATTAATCTTATTTATGCTGGTTTAACGCTTTGCACTCAAAGGCGTTACGTGATTCATTGAGCTTAAAATAATTAAGAGTTCTACCTTCCGCATCCCCCCTTTTCAATTTCCTTCCTATGCTATTAAAGGGGAGTTGCCTGTTTCAGGATCACCCTCATGTAGCCTGTTGACCCCCTTAAAATCCAATGAAGTAATTTATGTTACAGATTTTTAAAAGAGAAGGCCTACTGCTAAATACAAAAGTTCCATATTATATATATATATATATATATATATATTAATTCCTAAAATATTATAATTTTCGAGAGTATTTTGGTTATCCCAGAAGAAGAATCATGAACAGAATTAATAATAAGAGTTTTCAAACGAAAGCCAATTTAACTGTACTACATTGATATAAAGTTTATCACATATAGATTTTGTAAATTTTTCGGGCATATAAGAGGGACATTCCATAAGGAAATTTTCAAAATTTTGTAAGAAAACGTTTTGTAGAATATGTTTTGTATTTTAGTGACTTTAACATGGCATCACTGGAATGAACTGGCGATTGTCTTTTTATTTAATTATTGGTGATAATCTGGTCTAGAAATTCCAAATTGTCGTCAATCAGACGGCAATAACAACCAAGAATAGGGAGGAAGTCAGAGGAGATGAGACCTGATAAGTAAGTCTGAGTAAATGAGAGACGGAAACTAGTAATCTTACTAGCGTAAGAGGAAGAAAGAAAACTGATGGCAGTGTGGCAAGGTGACTTCGTCCGTCTGCAGAATCGCGGAACCAGTATTCTGGGAAGGAAGAGTAAGGTACTGTAGCGTGAACTCCGAGGTTCAGCCCAGGTAACAGAGCCAGAGTCAACGAAGGAAGCTGATACCTCACAAACACGGAAACGAGGTGTGTTAGTACCAATTAAAGCACCATAATGCTTAATGACTATCTTTCTGCTACGCAACAATCCCCAAGTTCATGACCCAGTGTTAGATTAGTCTCTTTTTGAACTAGTTGTTGCATATTAATGGACCACTAATTTTTGATTTGCATAATTTTGTGTTAATAAATTAATTTATTTTACTGTTAAAGTCTTTATTTAATTAAATATGTCCCCAGTTTCAAAAACAGTTTAAAAATCGTGTAATCTCCGTGACTGACGTGCAACGTCCTCATTGAAGTGTCATCTCCTTCACTTCAAACCCAATTTGACGATATTATTCGTTAAAATAAAATTATTACTTGAAGATATAGTAATAATGTTCTAGTTAGAGTTGGCACAGTTCATAATGTTAACAGTAACGACCTAAAGTACAGCAAGTGGGTCCGCTAAGCTGATCGAAGGAACCATTGAAAAAAATTGGTTAGGAGATACTACCTCATCATCCCTACAGTCCACATATGGCCTATTTATTTACGTATTTCGTGTTCTGCAGCTGTTTGGAAGTGTTTTGTGTGCACCCCAGTGTCTACTACGAGTCTGGGTGAGGATCAAAGTGCAAATATAACGCATCGGGCTTTGTTATTCGAAGCAAATATCCCAGAATTTACTAACATGAAAGCGTTTTTACATTCGTAGAAGTGTTTTCAACATAAAAAGATCTTACCCCATATTTGAGCTCAAATAAATTCCTAAATACTTGCATTTGTTTTCCTGCAGTACCTTTCACCCCCTTATATTGTAATTTAATCTGGTTTCAGATCGCGATCTAGTAAACAATATTGATATACTTTTATTCACATTTATTTTCATTTTGTTACACAGGTGTAAACAAAATTACATGTGACAGTAGTTTAGAATACATATGACAGACGCTGAGCAGGGTTCAAGATCGAATAACTGAGCACAAGAGATACATTAGGCTCAAAAATCCAGCCAAATCCGCAGTAGCAGAATATGATTCTAGTAAAACTTCTCCTTTATTTCCGTAGAATACATAAACACCGCTTACCGTTTAAACATTGAGCGGTTTGGTACAAAACAAATGAATTAAAATTTAATTCGATTGATTTCAGTAGAATATATAGAGTTTATAACATTTTTACTGAACAAATTTGTTTATATTTTAAACTTCGATACTTATAAGTTATGCACTGTCATTATTATCATGAATAACGCCACGGCTCTTGACAAAATAGGAAGCTACATTTAGGATAAACACATCTGTAGAAGATGATGACAAAGCTAGTCATTGAAACGTCAATTCTACACGGTTAAAATACCAAGAAGTATTTATGCAATACTTAAGCCTTTGATGGCCTATAAACTACAACCCTGAAGTTGTGCTAAACAGTTAGTCATCCATTGGAATTCTACAATGATTAGATTCGAAAATTTTAATAATCGGATGTCAGCAGCCGCACCCGGACACCTGAAGGTACATTTTCTTTTTAATAATAATATTTCAATTGGCCTGTTACAAGTCTTTTGAACAATATTTTCGTTTCGATATTTTACAGTTTTTCAAACACACACAAAAATTGGGACGGAAGAAAGATGTTATAAATTTATATTTATCTGAGATTCTGAAGTAAATACGTGAAAAAAAGATGAGCCTGGGCAAAGATTCTGTAAAAATACAAGTACGTTATGCCCATCGTATCATTTTTATGTAAATCGAAATAAGGTTGTTTTTTATGTACAGAATATCGTAGATATTTTCATTTATCATAAATTGGTTAAATCATCTAAACTTATCGAAGATCAAAAATATAATTTAATTGAATGATTATTTATGTAACTCTGTTATTTGGAGACATAGATTTTGATTTGCATTCTTTTATAACAGAAATTAAAGACCTCTTAGCTTGGTCAATGTATTACATGGCACAATTTTGCAATGAATATTAATTGTGTTTATAGGATATAATTATATAAATTTTTAATATGAATGTTTGAATAGGTAAATAAAGATATTTCACAATCCAATGAATAAATTTTGTATAATATTGATGAGCCTGTTTGTGGTGGAACTGAATAGTCATTAATGCTATAATTTATATTCTCAAGCCTTTTTATGTAATTCGCTAGATGAACTCAAATGGATGCAATAAAGGTTAGATAATATTAATTACATGTTTTGATTATCATTGTGGTGATTATTCATCAGATAACAAAAAAACTGTGTCAATAATTTTCGAAACGTCTGAACAAAACGTTTAACATACTCGTCCAATTTATTACAGAAGAACATCCTTCCAATGAGGTAGAATATTTAAGTTAGAAAAATCCTAAATATATAGCTTAAGTTAAGTTTAACTATATGTATTTGTTTGAAATATGGATAAAAGCTGTCAAACGTGGGCAAAAAAAACTGAGAACTGTATATTTCACGCAGCTTTGTTTATGAAGCGGAGAGGGAGAGTTGCAACATTTACATGGGACAGAGTGGAGTTAAATGAGAGCAATGTGGGGTTGGAGGGTAGGGGATTTGCTTGTGCACACGATCCTACAAAAGCTATATAGTGCCATGCACACGTTATACAGAGCAAGGTTCATAGCCCGGGATACATAGGGATCACTTTGTCCTCGCCTCTGAAGCACTATGGTGATGTGATGTTTAGAGCACTGTCAAAGTTTTACGCGCTTACACTGCACTACCCTTAAAATAATGTAAATATTAATTATAGGATAATCCGATGAGTATTTCCATTGTATAAAATGCAAATAAGGGCATATATAATATAATAATAATTCATATATATATGAATTATGATTTAATTACGACATGGCAATAGATGACTAATCGATCTACAGCTTCGAAATGGCTGTAATAAAAATTGCGAAAGCATTAGTTCACTATACTCGTATATAATTTTAATATCTTACAAGCGTGTCAATTGAATTATATCAAATAGCCTAAGGTTGTCTGTAGGTTCAAGAGATAGTATAATAGGGATCCAGAAAACTATTTTCAAACATGGGCACTGTTCTCACGTAAGCGATTTTATTTTCAATGTCCACGTCAATCATGATTCCTCTTGCTTAAATGCTCAACGCGATGTCGCAGTTTAAATAAAAAAAACATTATAATCAAAAAGGGAAGTTCTTAAATATCCGGCAGAAGAAAATTTATCAATATATGTCACATTATATACAGGGAGTAACTCAAACAGTTTTAGAAAGACAGAAGAAACGTTTTTGTTATTTATCACACCGTGGACTCTTGGAGATGATAGGACAACGTCGCCAAATGACGCCTTCATTCAAGGGTCGTTTCCCAAAATTATTCTGTTCACTAACAATTTTTCTTTTGTGGCTTTATAGAAGTTTGTGTCTTTAGTCCACTTCATCCATTTAATTTGCCAGAGTTAAGACACAGAATTGAAGAGACTATAGCTTCCATTACTCCGGACTTACTAACTAAAGTGAGGGAGAATTGGATGTGTACCGTATTACGAAATGTGCACTTATTAAACATTCATTAGAAAAACTGGGTTAGTTTATCTAAATTTTATTCATGTTTTGTCGTGAATACTCTAAATTAAAGAATTATAATAAACTATTACGAATGGAGCATTCTTTTAAGGATGCTCTACATAAAGGGTGTGTACTAATAACTGACCCATTTCGCACGTAAATAATATAAACAGCGTGTGAGAAAAATTGTGCTTCATGCTGCATTAGATACAGAATTCTCTGTGTTCAAATAGGTCCATAATTTATACACTAGATAGCACTTAGTGGAGAAATTTGGAAATATTTGAACACTGTGTTATTCAAAACTTCTCTTGCTTTCCTAATAAAATGCAGCAAAAATTTAACCTGGTGAAGTCATATAAAATATAAATTAAATAAAGAACGAAAAAAGAAACAAAATAAACTGAAAAGTGCTCTATATAAATTCCCTCTTTAATGATATGCTGGAAGCATAACAGCAATGTAATCAGTATATCATTAAATAAATGGAGTTCTTTAAGCATGTTTTCCAAACTCAATATAATTTTCTTAATTTGCAATTAAATATGATAATAGACAAATATAAATAATTGTCATAAACGTTCCTGACTTTAATTCTGACATTCAACACGTGGTTTATGTTTTAGACATCAGAGAAGAAATAAAAAAATCCAAGTGTTATTTTATGTGGGTGGTTGAATTACATAGATGGCCAATATTTGCGTCGATTGAATTTATTTCGTTACTTATCAAATTCAGTGTGTAATTTCAACTCAATATTTATGGAAGGAGAGTATCAATTGGAATAGAGATCAAGGGGTGTCCCGTAAAATTATCAAGAACATAATCGATATTGTTGTCGAATTCGGGTATTATGAGAGTCGTTGAGTTCAATTGTGATATTAAAAATGGAACTAAAATCGTAGTTCAGCTCCAGGGTGCTGGTTGTAGGGACGGCAGGGGGATAAAGTCAATAAGAGAAAATCAACCGAGATTTGTGCCTATTATTAGTTGAATTATGATATTAAGTTTGCAACTTAAATCGAACTTCACCCTCCGTGGTGTGGTTGGAAGGTGGTGAAAACGAATAGCACGATTTCATCAGGTGTTCGAGTCTATTTCAAAGTTATGGAAGACACTGAGCTCAGTTATGACAATGATCATGCGACGAATATCGTACTCCGTGACCAGGGGTGTTGTGGGAGAGTGGAAGGGGGTCAAATCAAGAATAACAAATCATCCGATATTCTTACTTGTTCCATGTTTATGAAAAAAGTGGATTTATATTCTGAATTTCATCATGGAACTTTAACCATACTTGAGCACTAGAGATTGTGGTGAGAGGGGGGAGGGTTATTTGGGTATTAAACAATAAAACTAAATTACCGGAATTTGTTAGTACTTTGGCTATGATAGTCGTTGAGTTGAAATATGGCATTCAACTTGCAACTAAAATCATTATTCAGCCGAAGGTGGATGGTAGGAATGGGATGAAATTGAATAAATGAAAATCAACTCATATTTTAATTGTCTATTGTGAGCTAATGCAAGTCACTAAATTCAGTTTTAACGTCCGAATTAAATCGTTGTCAATCGCAGGGTTTGGATAGGAGGAGGGAAGGGGCGAATATCAATAAAATTAGTTCGTGACTTTTCGGGGTTATTGAAGAAACTGAGTTTAGTCCTCAAATTCATTATACAAACTAAATTATTAATCAGTCGTGTATAAGGCAATAAGCCATCAAGTATTTAATAGCAATCGCTGTTATTAAATATAACGATTGCCTTCTAATCACGGTATTGATCTTTTTTCTTTCATATTGACAATAAAATTTGAGTTCCATCTGATGTTCGGGTTACTATGAATTAAATTTACTATGGACGTGTCATTTGTATTTTCACAGCTATTTTGATGCCTAAAGCAAAGTGAAATTAATTGTATTGTAAACGATTTTCCGCTTCTTCCCGTATTCCAATTTGGGTCGCCTTATAGCTTAAAAGACCATCAATTCCGGCGTCTCTCCTTTCCTTTTCCTATAGTGGTGTCTGAAGGGGCGAATGATGAACCAACGCCGCAGAGGCACGTTGTGATTCTATAGTGAAAAACGTTTTGCGCTTCGTTACACCTAATCGCCCTCGACAGCGCGAAACATCGGCAGCACTGAGAGACAATCTGGTAATACGGTAGGGGTGAGGAACTGGGAAAATAACCTTGTAGCGTTTGTTCGACACCTATTCCCTAAAACAAAATTAAATCACTGGCCTATCATTTTTAAACGAATTTTATTAATAATCATAATTGTGTAATTTAAATATGAGAGGAATACGATTAAAATCAAATTATATAGTTATAAAAGAACTCAAAGAATAGCCAAAAATCAGAATGAAATAATTTCATCTGAAAACTTTTCGTCTCCCAAACGCACCGGACTTATACTTTCTTTAAAACAGTAAAAAGTTCATTTTCTGCTGGAACGACCGGGGCCTAAAACCCATTAAAAATCCAACTGAAACTTTTGTTATATATTGCATATTTATAGTTATATACATATACTATATATTTTTATATTTTGAAAACGTTTTAAAATATAATTACTTAATTTATGACTTTAGGACATTCTTTGTGTTTTATTTATAATAAGAAGTCAGATTATTTCAATAGTTTTATTTTTAATTATATACTTACTGCACAAACAAGTCCTTATTTATTTTTTATTACAGATTTATTTCAATACGTGATTTTTATATGTTAACAGTTTTTTACTATAAATTAAATTTTCCAAAAGATTAATAAGTATTATTGATTGGTGAAATAGGTCCGTTACATTGAAGCAGAATTTATACCAAAATTAAATTATAAGTAATAATGATAATATTACTTTATATCCATATGAAATTGTATATCCTAAAAATGAAAAGAAGCTTGGCATTTCCACGTGAAGCGAGGCTGTGTTGCCACCTATCGAAACACTCAATGGCATATCTTTGAAGACACTACATTTTCTTTATACGTGAACGCTACTTGTAATGCACTTAAAAATGTAATTTATAAATAAATAAAGGGTAATCTTTCAGTTATACTTGCCAAAGTATTGAGCAATATATATCGTTAAACATGAAATATGATTTAATAATAAATTAATACCCAATTTAAAATAAAGAATAATAGAATCACAATAAATATTCAATAAAACTCGTAATTTGATGTGAAACATATTAATATAAGTATTTATTCGCATATTTTGAACACAATACCATTTTATATCCACAGCCAGTGACGTTTTGATTTAATATTTCGCTGAACTCAACTGTTAAGTCAGCCGACGGTTAGGCCGGAAAGGTTATTGGAATCGGAACAAATAAGGTCATAAACTTTATTTATCAGAACATCCATCAATCTATAGGAAGATAACCATTGCTCCTACATATTTAAAGATTCTATCCTTCACGTTATTAATTATAAAAGAACTATTGATAGTAATAATTACACTTTATGCTTTTAAACATTTAACTTCATTGGCTAATTTATTATATGGAAGTTTTAAAGCATTTAGTGAATGAAGTAGCTAATTAACTAAGTAATAAAATAAATAGAATTATCGATTAATGTTTTTTATTGATTGGCAACGCCCTTAACTAATTAGTATATTTGTACCACAAATATTTTATATATTCCAACAATTGACGCCATCCGAATTACTAGCGTCTTTATAATTTAATATTTTTAAATTTCACGTAATTTCTCTTTTTCTAATTTACACAATTTCGGACTTGGTAAAGAAATTTCAACGTAATTCTATAACAAATAATTTTGAGATTATACTATGTAAGGTACCATCGACGTATTTTTGATAAATACACATATATTCTTCATATATAATAGCTTTATGTATTTACTTACATATAAATGTATGTTTTATCTCATTGATTTCATGTTTAGCGAATAAATACTGAAGAAAAGAAAGGACTGACGTAAAAGCGATTCCCTTACTAATGAATACGAAAATATAAGCCATCGATTCTGTTTGTTTTCACCTCTTATTGAATGCAACAGTAATAATGTTCCTAGTCTTTTCTCGGAAGGAGAAATACCGATTTGCAGAACTTGTAAGTAAACCTGACGATTTCCCATATATTAATGGATTGCAAAAATCACAAAACCAAAAGGGAGAAGATTCTGGGACATGAATTTTAAATGTAATTTAATAATAAGTCATAGTTGTACTCTGTCAAATGTCAAAGGTTTATATGAAATTATGTAAATTACGATGTAAATACTGTATTTTTGGTTCGCTAATAACCCTTGGGTTGATGAGAAATAAAATTAATAATAACAATAAAATGTTCTTAGCAAACCAAACGTTCATATCTGCATTTCCTTTTTCAGACTGTCATCTATTATTATTTTGCGATATTAATAGATATATTATTTATATACGAATGTAAATTTGTGGATATTACTTTGAAATATACGTGAGGACGATGACGGAGCCAGTTATTGAAACGTTGTACCATTCATACGAACTGAACCGGTTCCAAACCCGAGACCGCTATATATTGAGTTATCAATATAGATTTATTAATCAATCCATTACTCCTCGATCGATAAAATACGATACGTCAAATATGAGATTACAATAAATGAATAAAATTTTACAATTAGGAAGTTGAAAGAAAAAAATGGTAGTTCACAAAATATGAGCATTTATTTCATAAGACAAAATATAATAATTGGCTTCACGAAGTTGAAAATTATAGTTATGAATTTGAAACAACGTGAAAAATGCTAACATAACAGTAATAAGAAAAATTTAGACAGTATTTATCTTCAAGACAGCAGAAAATATTTTGACGATTCCCGTCGAACTTGAAAAATAAAATTAAGCGATTCTAGTTTTGTATAAATGACTTGTGTCCTTTAGTGCATATAGAGTGATGTTGCCTTAGGCAAACTTAAGTTTCATAGAATATGCGCACAAGGAAAGTTAGAATTCTAAGTTTTAAAATTTGGTTTCCTATGCCGTAAGTCATGACAGAATGAAAATATGAATGGTACATCAGTTTTTCTTTTGGTTTCCAGAACTAACACTCGTAATGTAAAGCATATTTTGCTAAGTTTGCCCGAGAGTTTATTTATGTGGTGATTAAATTTCAAATTGTTGTCAATTAGCAGACCAAGGAAAGGTGCATGTTCTGAAAGTTTTCAAAAATTGGGATAGAAACACTTTGTATTTTGTGTGAAGTTAACTATTTTGGTTTTCCCTACATTAACAGAAAATTGTTTTGCAGACTGATTTTAAGGGATATAAATAATTTGGTAAACCATTAATGTAAACGATGAAAAGTAAGGGTCCCAAAATTGAGCCCTGAGGGACACCGCAGTTAATTGTTTCCCATTTCAACATATACTCATTTTCATCCGAGTTTTCAACCGCAAGTTTATGGTGCCTTGTTTTGCAATTAGGATCTCAGTAAAGAAAGGGAACTTCTCCATAATCTCAATAAAAATATAATGTCTCTGTTTCAATAACCGTTCGAGTGTTCCATTTTAATTTTATTTTTGTTCTTTGAATGTAAGACGTTCCTTTAGTTGATAAGTAATATTGAACACATATTTATCTATTAATCCATAACGAAACTTGGGCTGAGACGTCGCAAAGTTAATTTACAATAAATAATCATGTTTGCTAGTGCTGTATTAATATTATGCTTTAATTCTAAAATGCACACCTTCCGGGAAAATGACCCATTGGGATATTTGCCTGTTGGGCCAGCATCAATCGAGATAATAACCTGTCAGGCAAACATCAATCGGGATATTGTCATCTGGAAAATGTGGACCAGGCAAGAGTCTGTTGGAATTTTGTACTAGACCCACTACTTCAGTAATCTGTTAAGTACAAGTAATTTCAGGTCATTTAACTGGATATTTATTTTATGTTTTGTTTTAGTTTTTTTATACTTCCAACTGATAAAACCATTCTGTATTTTATTTAATCATTTGTAGTAATTCAGTAAATTTGGTATATCAAGAATAATAAGTAACTGAAGTATTTTAATATTCTTCTCTGTAAAATTTTTAGAGTGTTTTTGGATTCATTAGAAACGTTATCTCAATATAGTTCGCGGTTGTTGAATAACTAAAACTTGCACGCATATTGTCGTTTAATATCACTTGTTTTTGTAATATATTTATAAGTTTATTTGGAAGAATGTTCAGTTTCAATTCTAAATTATTTTTATCAAGTGCAGTACAACGTTGTCTTGAACTGCTTGCATAATAAATATATAAAAAAACGACTAACTTTGAGGAAAGGCATATTCTTAGCAGTTATAATATCCCCAGAAATTTTCGTCACATAAGACGTAGTTCTCCAGCCCGTTGCTAACTTTATATTCGTCCAAGAGAAGAGTTAGCGAGCTGCGGCCGAGTTTGTTCGGGACCATGTTCCCCAGGGAAGAAGAGTAAATTGCTCTCATTTATCTTGAGTGTGTGGTGTCTGCGTATGGCGTTCCCCCTTCTCCACGTGCTAACTCTCACACACGCTTAGAATTTGCTGCGAAGATTCCCAACCCAGTGCTAATTCTACGCTCGTATTCATATTCAGCCCAAAATCCTTCATATGCATAATAACATGAAATATTTTTACCGTGAAGGGATTAATATAGTAGTATAATTTTTCCCTTAAATGAAATACAAAAGTAATGTTGTGTCCTTAAAAATCTAAGGTTTTTTAAATGCATTACTAATAATTAAATGTTATGTCTTTAAAATCAAATAGCTAAATACGAAAAACGTTATCTCTGTAAAATAAAAATTAACAATAATGTAATGTTGTTTGAAAAATAATTCGCTAATAATGAAATGTTATGTCTCTGAAATATATATTGCTAATAATGGAATGTTATCTTTGCACAGTTAAATCGTTTGTTGGCCTGTAAAGTAAATTTGAAAAAAAAGGGATGTTATGTATATAAAAATGATATTGCTAATAATGAAATATTATGTATTTAAAAGGATTTGGCTACTTACCGAAAGCTATGTCTTTAAATAAGCTAGGAAATATTGTCTTTTAAAAATAATAGGAATATTTAAAATTATTAAAATCGCTAGGTGTGATTTAATAAATAGCAGAACCGGGAAGGCCGTCCGCGATATGTAAACAAAACGGAAGTATACGATGTTTGACGAATAGAGTGTTTTTAACAGGAAAATATTTTGAAATTTAAATTAAAATAGTTTCAAAGAATTATTTGTAAAAAGACCAAAATTGTATTACTTACAATGTTATTTTATTACAGGTGATTGGGCAAGTTGTTTGAAAGCTCCTACATTAAAAACGAATAAATATTTAGTTCTATATTTTGACTCTTTTTATGGTTTAAATATTTTCAATTACTAATTGATGAATACAGTCTAGTTCTAGTGATTATCGATTTATTATAAAATACAAAACTTTCCTTTAAAACTCTTTTCTATTTACTAATCCCGTTCTGAACTGTTATAATATCGTTAGTATAGTCAAATATCAACATTTAAAATGAAAACGAAAACCGTTTATTGTTAAATTCAACTTTCTATATTTAGCAAATGAAAAGCGTTTACTATAGAGAAAATGGATCATAAAAAATTCATA
Source organism: Eucriotettix oculatus (assembly GCA_034510155.1). NCBI lineage: Eukaryota > Metazoa > Arthropoda > Insecta > Orthoptera > Tetrigidae > Eucriotettix > Eucriotettix oculatus. Next base: position 39,011,356 of record CM067378.1, on the reverse strand, counting down.
ACGATTTTAACTAGAAATTATTTTATTCATTACTGAGTTCACATTTCATTACATAGAATAAGGGGTTGAAGACGTATATCATTGAAGAGGTAAAAAATGACAAATTTGCAAACAATGAATAATTTATTTTTATTCCATTACTATTGTATATAGTTTTTAATTATCAGGAAATAATATGTAGTTTTGTGATATTCAAGGTAACGGAAATTAAGGGTTTAATTAGTCTGATTAAATGGATTTCGTAATTCGCTATTTGCTTCCGCGCCATAATTTAATATTACTCCACTATTCGTAAGTAACATCTGTTTTCGTGCTATCTATAATTAATGATTTAGGCAGTTTTTGTGGTTTTCTTTGCCTCTTCAGATTATAATTATCATCGTGGAGATATAGACGTATACTTAACGTATCGCTCCATCATTTTAAGTGTAGTTAACTGGGAATTTTAACATTGAAAATGTTAGAATATGACTAGAATATTTTGTTTTTCAGAGATTATTATAATAGCCGTAATGGTTAGACATATATTCACTGTTCTGAGAAATTATTAAGCATCGCGATCGTGGTTCCACCGCCCTTTAACCGACACAAATGAAATGTATGTCCCTGTTCGTAATATTTTGTGGTTAAATTTGGTTTCTATTTTTGTATCCATATTTGAATACTTTTTCAAAATTGAAGCGTAATATCAATAAATAAAACCTCTTTTGTTCAATTTTAATTTAGAATATTGTTTTGAATACAAATTCTTCTATTTATAACTATAGGCCGTGTATTGTATTTATTTATATCATGACATATTAATCTCATTATTTTATAAATAATTATTCACTATTCTATGTGTAACTAAATTTATACGATGAAAATATAAATTATCCAGTTATCCTATACGCCAATATTTCAATACATTATTTTTAAAATTATCACGACATTTGGAAGATAAGCAAAACCAATTTGTTTAAGTATGGTGTAGAGATTTTTTTGTTTCGCTTAGAAAATCTTGTTTGTAAATTTCATGCCCAATTATTGCGAGTAAATACTAATTAAATACTAACCATTTTATAGAAACATGAGATCCTTAGGTTTGAGATCAATCGAACAATTCCAAAGTTTTAATTGTCATTATTTTTACACCCGTTTTTTGTCGTGAAATATGAAAGCACAGACTTATTAGGCTTAATTCTCAGGGTTCTTCCTATTTTATTTTACTGATAATAATAGAGTCCGTTGGAAATAGAATTGCGTAATAGAAAATCTTATGTTTACCCTATATTGGATCTAAGTTTAAACCCACTTGCTTTTCAATTTTTTTAGTTATTGTCTTCTTTTCCATATTTCATTGATTATATTCATAATAGTATCCGATAAATAAAAAACACACTTAAAACAGTCTCAGGAATTAATTATTTAACAGGTGGAAAGTTTTCGACACTTGTAATTTTTTTAAAACCGGAATACTGGTTGTGTCGAGCAGTAGTCAAAAACAGTAAATTAATATTTATCGATATCAAACACAAATTGAGAGGAACAGAATACTATATTAGAATAAACGCGTTAGAATGATATTTATTGAAGAATGCAGGAAAGTGTGTGATAATAAAGTTTCCGATATGCAAATATAAATGCTATTTTTAAAACGTTGAACAATTAAGAATAATTTCAAGAAGTTCAGGAAAATTTTCTATTGTTTCCCTTTTGCTAGAATTAGTTTGCGCTTGTCACTTCATTATAGGTATAATAAGGAAACGATAAAATAATTAATCAACTGGTTTTGCATGCGAACATGAAGTAATAGTATCTTATGCTACAGTAGCGAAATTCATAATATATGGTTTAATGCTATGAGTTAAAATGATAACATGTACTCATTTAAAATGTACACAATTACGTAGGTCAGTTAAAATTCTTAATTAATCCTTCGTTTGAAGAGCACTATTAGCAAGCTATGTAAAGTCAATGCAGTTAGCAAACTTCCAACAAACTGTTTGCTTCCTTAATTGTCTCGGACTGCAGTTAATAAATTTGCATACACACATATGCTTAATGCAAATTTGGCGGATTCTAACTCAATTATTTTCCTGAATTATAACCTCTGTTAAGTTTCTAAACCAGTTACAAAATTCACGTTAGGTTGGAAAGAAACTTAAATTATGATTTATAGCCCCAAACAGTTTCGTTTCTGGAATTGAAGAGTATGCCACTTGTAAGTACGATATAAAGTAAAAGATAGCTAATATTGAGATAAATAGGGGCAATGCAAATTATATTGAATTTTAGCATTTATTTATTATTAATGTACACTGAATATAGTTTTAATTTGCATTGCCGACCTTCATTTATATTAAACACAACATAGAAATTTACCAAAAGTGATACAAATAATTAATTTTCTTACACAACTCAGGGTCGTATGATATGGGTCTTCTTATAGAACGGAATTATGTAACACAGAATCTACTCAGACCTGGCAGTATAGGAAATCAACAAAAGGTTACAGAGGTATTTACCGTGGCAGCTTAATTTGGATCTAGCGGCGCCATCACCCGTTTGCACTTCCTCGCATGACTTCGGTTGGGTTTCGATCATCTGCCACTGCTATTGTCCCTGGTTCAGGACAATTTCAAGTCTTCACCTCGTCTCCTCAGATTATCTGTCCGATAATGTTATAATCTGCCCTGAAATCTCACAATGTGGCACTAATATCATCTGATCAACGGATCTCGATCCCACAATCTGTCGTGTCTCCTAATTCTGTTCTCATCCTCTCCCTCATTTTCCATCTGCAACGGATTTTAATAATTCTTCACCACTTCCTAAATTCATGTCCCCAAATTGACGGGGATGGAAATTTGCCATTGAAATTTATTGTTATTCCCCTCTGGGAAGAATCGCTTTACCCTCTCCCCCTAGGATTTTGGGGAAAATCCCAGTCACCATCCACCACATTTCAGAGACCTTGGGAATAATTCTACTGGAATCCAAATGTCCGACTTTTATTACCCCTGTTTGTCAAATAATGTCTCTTTTTTTGACACAGTACCAGCCGATGTCCGAGCATTACGATATAATTATTTTATAATAAATATTATTAAATTATGTATATGGGAATGAAGTAAAAACGATTTTATTTTCATATTCAACAAATAATTGAGTTATACGTGAGTAAAATAATTTATTTATAGTGAAATAAGGGAATATTGTGAAGGTGGGCGACTATTTGAAAGGTTTCCTCAGTCTAATTACGTTTTGGTCTTGAAAACGTGTGTTTTTATTGGGACATGACAATAAGATGGTTCATTTAATTACTTTGCACATCATACTGCATGGGGTCTAGCATTGTAGTAGAGCAGTTTTCTTTGAGATTCACGACGTTTTTCCGTCATATCTGGCTTCACATTATTCATCATGTCTAAGTTAGTATACATTGTTCATTTTACGCTAAATTAATTTTGGACACTGGTTTTAAACGGTTATCCAACGTTCATAATGAATTGAAATCTTATTTAGAAAAGGATTAACAATCATTTCGTAGCGATCTTGCAAGTCTGTACACACTTTCCGTTTGTTTCGTTGTTTTGTTGCATTAACTTTCTCCGGAAACTAACATGCACTTTTTTTGCTGTAGTTGTTACTGATAACGTAATGAACTGTCGCAATACTTACTTTTAGATATATTCAACAGTAGTACCCGTGTAATACGAGTAATTTCTTCAGGGCGGGTTTCAAGACAAGGAGCTGGCACTTCAACTAATCGGCCAAGACTTTTCACGTCCTTCGCTGAGATTTGACCGTTTTGCAACTGTTTGGATCAGTTATAAATATTTCCGCGGTTCATAAAATTTTCACCGTACTGTAAAATCACCATCACAAACCGAAACACTTAACGTTTTTCAATTATTGTACAAACTTCAAATGGACACGCGGTCGTTAAATGGAGTTTAACATACAAACAAATTTTTTACCATCAGGTGTTGTTGGCTAATATCAGTGATGCCAAGCTAAAGCCATTCTAGTACCAAACATTTCATACAAAATTGCATTAATATGATTTGTAGTTACTGAAGGTCTCTTGTAAATAAATATTAAGTGAAGTTATTTATATTTTCTTTCTTGGATCTCCAGCGCATTCAGAGCTTGGCTTACCGGAATGTCATGACATATTCCGAATTTGGAGTGATACGTGGTCCGCGGATCGATTATCGATCAGTCTTAATCCCAGTCTACGTGATCATAGCGACACAAACATCGGAGTCCATGTCAGGAAACCGGGACGCTAGCCACTAGATCACAAGAAGTCAACAGTTATTTACGTCTTATTCAAGTTAAATTCAGTTTGCTATTGAATATCCATAAATACTTGCCAAATATATTTGAGTAGAACAACTGCATCTCTGTTCCTAAATCTTTAAATTACATTAAACTACAATTCAGTAACGAAGATAGCACGCTTTGGCTTAGAATTATCTGTCATGATATAAAGTGCTGTAACAACTACCTACTTACCTGTCCGATCCGACTGTAGTCAATCCTCTTAGATTCCTTCCCACTCTATTCCAACCATCTGTCGTCGACCAAATTGGCACTCAACCTTGATTGTCTCTGAGAGCAAACATAAAATGAAGAACTGACTAATCGTCTAGGAGAACAATTGTGTTTAAGTCTGTCTATAAATTCCTCAGTAATCGTTTGATTAATCATTGTAAATTTTCGGTTCCCGTTAGTAAAATACATTCAGTCTTTAATAATTACATTTCAAGTACATAGGACGTAAAATTAAATTTCCTCTTATTCGAACTTAGTCGTAGTTCTTTCTCATGTAATAATACAACCTTTACAAAATTTGATAATAAAAAAACATTCTGGTGATGTAAAAATATAAATATTATTAACTATAAAATAAATAATTCAATCATGATTCCAGTTAAATGAAATCTGAGTAAAATTCTCAACTAAATACTGACTATAATTTAATATAAGCAATGATAAATAAATATAGTTCACTCGAAATGTAGTATATGTTACACAAATAAACTAAAAATCTTTATTTTCCGAAAAATGTCTCAATTTATAAAATTTTGCACCTTTAAAGAATAAATCCATACGACTAATAATACACTGAACTAAATATTCAACATTAATGCCAGAATTAGTCATTACCTGAGGACCAAAATTTTGCTACATTTCTTTTTTTATTAATTTATTTATAGTCCATAAACAAAAACTTCATTAGCGACCTTTACGATATTACAATATCCGTTACATTTTTGGACTTTATATTAACAATTTTGTACATTTTTACTTAACATTTATATTTTCAATGCTAACCTTAAATGTATCTAACAGTTTGCATTTTATGGTATAAATCGTTTTCTGGTCGATTTTCATAATAAAATTCGAACCCTTTTATTTTACCATGGATATTATCCTTTAAATTTGTATTAATTTATTTACAGTCGCATAAACAAAAAGTCATTAGTGACTTATACGAAATTACAATATCCGTTACATTTTTGAACTTTATATTAACAATTTTGTACATTTTTACTTAACATTTATATTTTTAGTGCTAAGCTTAAATGTACCTAAAAAATTATACTAAAAGTTCACATTTTATAGTATAAATCGGTATTTTGGTCGATTTTTACAATAACATTTGTACCCTTTTATTTTACTATGGTTATTATCCTTTCAATTTGTTTCTTGTAAACATATGATGGATGGTTCTTTAGCGTAAATCAGGACTTTAAGGTTTTGTGATCTTGTAAAAAAAACATTACTGTTCCATTGTAAATTACATTTCTCAATCCTCTGGATTTTTCAAATGAAATAAAATTTCACTTTCATTTACTCGCGAAGTTGTAATGTAGCCTATAATTAAAATACTGAAGCATCGTATTATCTACTTCTTTCGCGTTAATTTGTTTATATATTCAGAATGTTCAAATAATTTTTACATGCATTAAAATTACTTGTCTGCTAAGATGACAAAATGGTCTTATGTTGAAGAACATTAGAATGATAAATGTGCCTGTTTCATTATGCATCCTTTTAATATTCTCGACTGACTGGGTAACAAATTAGGCTTACTCTAAGTAGCGGTGTTTAATTAACGTCAAGATACAGATTTATATTATGAAAAAGTCTTTAACGGAGAGCTGCTGCTAATTATGAAGACACTTAGCTTAATTATAATCCTTTTGTCAAAGTAAACACCAACGCGACACATTTCACAAAATGAAATCTGACAAAAAGTGATAAAATTCGAATAGTAATAAGGATTATACGATTTTACAATTCTTGAAGAATAAGTGTTTGATTAACAACTTACCAAATATCATCATATATTTCATATATGTTTATATATATATATCAAATTTTAAATTAGTGTCAATATAATTTAACATTACTAAGATTTTACCGTTTTACAATTTAAATTAATGAGATGTTGCCTATGGACCATTATTCCGTTAAGGCCGTTTTTTCCACGCTAAATGCCGAAAGGTCGTACGTATTATTGAAACGTATGATAAATAAAGGTAAAAATAGTTTACATAAGATGAATTTAACTAGGTTTCTTTATTATTTCCACGATTTATTGTGACAACTTACTGAGGAGAGAAATACGATTGGTATGAACACTGTGATAAATGAGAAGACTAATGAGTTTTGAAGATGTTGTCTTTATTAGTTTGGATAATTTGTCTCAAAAGCGGAATACTTTCATGTCTTGAAGAAATGAAGGTGGGAACATAAAGATCAACAATTAATTGAATAGGGAATTTATGTATAAGGAAGTAAAAATGTCTTCACCGGAAGCTCAAGGAGGATCGAATAGATGTTTTAGAAGAAAGACAAAAATGGAAAAATGTCGACCGGACCAGAGATTCGTACTCCGGACCTCCCGTTTTCCGGGAGGCATCCTAACCAGTGAGCTAATAGGAGTCGACTTCCTTGCTTTTTGCAGCTTATATCTCTGTCACCCTCATTACGGGGTAAAGAACCACTCCAGGTAACGTGTCTATGCTAGTAATATTAATTTTTTGAAGATCGTGGGATCCTCGTGTCCTTGGGCGATTTATGCTCAGGTCGTTATCCTGTGGTGGCTGACAAGCTTTAATCCAAAAGCATTGTCTGTAAGTACGAAATTGGGATTTGAAACGTGACATCATGGTGCGAGTTCAAGATGGGAAATTTCACAATCCCGCCATCGATCTCTTGTTGTATTTGAATATATTTTCACTGATTGTAGAGAATTCATCTAAGCCACAGTATAAATAATTATTCACAGTTATTTCATTCAATAAAAGTTTGTTTTGAATATATATGAAAATGTGTTGAATAATTACAAATGGAACGCCATTAAATGTAAACAGTTAAATTACAATATCATACAGAATCGTGTTTATGGGAGGAATATTTAACTATGGACCACATTAATTGGAAATGAATTTAAGACAATTAGGTGGAAAAAAGTTTTGTACATCAATAATTTAATTCATAACGTGTTTAATGTATTTATTATAGCTTCGTGTTATATTTGTTTGTATTTAATGTATTTATCAGATTCTTATATTATGTTTATCGATTGTAATATTGTTAGATACGGACAAACATGAGAATTAAAATTAAAACAATTTGTATTGTTTGTAATAATTAACGGGCGTGGAACCAATAATAATAGATTTGAACTTCTTTTATCAAACAAACTTAACAGAATAAAGAAAACTAATTTAGAAATTTAGTTATGCCGCCCTTTCGTTGCTGGTCTTGAATTTTACTAAAATGGAAAAAGTTTATTAGCCGTTTGAGTAAGATGTAAAACCTGCATCAAAACGTCAGAATGTGAAAACATTTTTCAATAAATATTTATTGTTTTTACATGAACCTTTCAAAAATGAAATATCAATTGCATTATATTTGTAACTTTGCATATAAAATAAAGACATTAATGATAAATTTGTATCAATGAACCATCCTAAAACTAAATACTTTGCAAAATAATACAAAGTAAACACACTCTAATCTTTATAAGAGACATCACAGTCGTTAATAGTTTCATCGAGTCATAGCATACCGTAAAATATGTAACAGTGAGAGTGAGGAGGGGAGGGAGAGAGGTATAAAGGGAGAAGGAGGGGGAGCTAGAAAGGGAAAGGTAGAGGAGAGGTATAGAGAGAGTGAAAGATAGAGGAATGTTAGACAGCGGGGGAAGAGGTTAGAGGGCAGGAAGACGGATACGTAAAGGGAGAGAGGGACAGAGAGGAAGACAGAGAAGGGTTGACAGAGGGAGAGGGAGAAATTATTTGATGGCTTAGCACATTCAAAAGTTTTGTAACCGATTTATATGACCATATTCCAAACCAACAAGGAAGGAATTGTGATGCAAAAATGATTTCATGCGAATTTGTAGGATACAATGGTGAGAGAGGTAGGTATATAATTTGGTAATTAACACAGATATCATTTTTAAGACAGAAACAGAAGTGGATGTAAAGATCCATGATGTCTCTAGAGAAGTGTCACGTGCAACACACGAAGATAAACCAGCGACCCAAGTTCTACACAGCATTGTATAGGAATATACACAATGTCTCAGAACATGATGCTTGTTTATCCAGCCAGAATAGTCGAAGTCAAATGAAAGAAAAAGGACTCCTGTGTGACTTAATGACTATGTCTTATTAATAGATTCCTGCACCGTCAGTGATCAAGAATATTTTCAAGTATCTTTGAAATTGTGGACGTAAGCGTGTGATAAGTAAATGGCAGCTTGAAAGAAGCAAGAAAGTTTATCCCTGATAACCACGGTAGAGCTTAATTAATTAATCATAATAAGTAAATTAATCCACTCATTTACATTTTTATATTACGATACACTTTCTAAATTCTAAACGTGATGTAGTTAACTAATTTTAAATTAAATAAACGCTTCTCAGAGAGTGAGTTTGTCAAATTCTGATGAAAACAATTGTCGTCGTAAAAATGTAAACGAATAAAATGGAATTAACCGCATGTCATTCTGGATTTGTTCGGTATTTATTGGAATTACTGCCGGACGATTGCAACTGGATCACGTAACTGATTAGATCGGCATACGTCATTTAACTCAATATGGAGCAGTAATTTACAACACTTTTTAATTGTTTAATTGATTGATGGCAATTATTAGTAACGCAGTAATATTAATAAACTGAAGGAGTATCCTGCGGTTTTGGCCCAGGTGGATAAGGATTAATATATTAATTAAATTATTTATAAAATTATAATTATAAATTACTTTTCTTTTGAGTCTATATTTTAATAGTTAAACACTTTGATTGGTTGTTATGGAAATGAAAAAGGCCTGGTAACCAAAGAAAACAGTGAGTTAGCTGTAAGTACGTAGCTAAGAATTAAGTATCTTTATTTTGGGTTGATCTATAATAAGTAAGCAGAGTACTGAAGTAAATTACCATTTTTTTTCTTTTTTACCTAATACTGACTGTTTAAATGGAGTTAAAAATAGATTTTTTACTTAAAACGTATATGTAATAATATATAAGCTGTTGAAGAAATACCCTAGGCAATTACTAATAAATTCTTGAATAAAAAGTTTTTAACACTGGAGTCAGGCAGAAAGAACGCATGCAAGCAAAAGGAAATGAAAATATACAAGCTTTATGAAAACTCGACGGCAAAATTTCTGAAATTAATTTCTTAAATTAGGTGACTAAAAATAGTTGTACATGAGTGTACAATTTTGGCATGAAGAAACGTGTTAGGAATAAACTTGATGTTCGCTTCTATACTTCTTAAAATTCGCAAATGATTACTCGTCGTGTCTAAATTACTGAGCCCCATCTGATCCCATATCATGTGAAAAGTTCAAAATGACTTCCTGTTGACTGAACACAGATAGGTGCTCTTCTTCTCATCGTGCTTCAAACACGTAGCCTGCTTGACGTAATAAATTTCCTTTATTTATAGACGACATTGTCATAATTTCCTGTAAAATAAATACATTATCTGACAATCATAAATTTACAAGTGTTTATTTGGAAATATCACTTGTAAAGCGAATTTTTAAAAGTGAAACAGAAACAAGATAACGAACTGAAATGTTATATGTTAGCTGGTGGAAAAAATGTATGAAAATTAAGCTTTATTTCAATGCGGCGGTCATTGAACATACGTAGAGGGAATTACTAGAGAAAAGGAGGAAGAGATCAAATATATATAATCTATTTAAACTTATACTGGTTCGTAAGAAGAAAAAGTAGGAAATTTTCAATCGTAAATTATGTGATTAACAACTTAAATAATTTACTTTCAGAGTAGAAGATATTGAATGCTCAGAAAAATATAGTTTGTTTGAAATGAATTTTTTCAGGAACTACTAAATGATATTTCTAAACAATAATTTACTAATGTATTTTAATATATCTTAATTTAGATTGAATTGAAATCTATCTTTTCTTTATGGCTGACGCCAACCGTATTCTTGGTAGTTATAATTTAACTCATCAACTGATTCCATTCATGTAAATATGTAACAATAAATTTTCTTCAGTAATCCTGTGGTATATTAACTTTGAAAAGTTTTAATTTAAATGTAAAGTGAGTTATTGGTCTTACCTGAAAACGGAATTATCCGGAGTCTCTAAATTTGTTCACAAATAGAAATTGTGCATCCTGTGTTAGGGAACCTTCTGATCACTATGCTAAATCACCTACAAGTAATTTACATGGAAATCATGACATGCTGTAGAGCCTAATATCACTCTGAACAGAGAGCAAATGATTGTGACGCCACGTTAGAGATTCATCAGAAGGGTTACATGTCAGTGTAACAGAAGTTTGACGTGACAGGCAGATTAATTGATTGGTTCACTCACATCGTTGCTGCAGATTGGCACAAATATTTCAAGTAACAGTTGTTTATGTGAAATGTCAATTATTTTCGGCAGTCCGATATTAATTACGCATGGCAAACGTTACAGCGAGAGAAATACATTAATGATTTCACAATTTAAATATTTGAAATCAGGCGTCGTCCAACTAATAATCCCCAATGAATAATGTAATAAATGATATATGACAAAATAATACTTTTCCACAAGAAAATGAAGAAATTGCTGCTTCAAGCCCAAATATGTATTATGTTTTCAGTTATTTAATGAGTATTTTCAAAGGCATTTTAAACCTAGTAAATATGTTATAAGAAAACGAATCAGAAACTTAAACGAAATATAAATTGTAAATAAAATTAAAATCACTATAAAAATTTAGGTACGTATACAGACCGCTGATTAATTTAAAAAAAGTGTTGTCAGAAAATTAATTATTACAAGAAAAATTATTTAGCACTTATAATCCATACCAATAAATAAAATTGAAGTGTCTCTATGTTTGTCTCGCATAGGCTCCGAAACGACTCAATGGATTTAAATGAAAAATTAAAAGATGGAGTTTTAACTTAAATATTAGTGCATATTTCATTTAAATATATTGCAGAAGATATTAATATAATAATATATGCATATATAAATATAAAAGATTTTTTAAATCAGAGCATTCGAGTCCCAAAATATGCGTGTAGCCTATACTTTTGATCTCTTTATGCTGCAAAACGGCTTCACGGATTTAAATGTAAATTTCAGGGATTGAAGCAAGAGTTTTAACTTAAATTTATATGTATGTTTCATTTTCATATATTAAAGAAGTCAGGAAATATTAATGTAATTGTTTATAAATCCATTGAATTGCGTCAGCAAAGACAGCGTGAAAACCAACTGCGAGTTATGTCCTATACAATTCTTCTCACTTACTGTAACACAGAATTATCTGGACATTTTCATTTTATTATCAAAATTTGATATTGAAATTTTTTATCATTGGGAAAATTTTAATATGTATAAAAACATTGAGCTTAATCTGATATAAAATTATAAATAAAATACAATAAATGACTAAAATGCTTAAATAGAAAAATTTTAATCGACCTATGAATTAGAACATAATCGTGCTATTAATTTTCTTGAAGTTTTGTCTTTCGTTTTAATAATACAGTTTTCATTAATTGATTTCAAAACCTACCTACTCAGGTAAAATATTAAATTTCTATTTGAGTCACCCCATCTACCGTAAAAGAAGTATGGTTATCAATTTGGTAGACAGGACTGTAAAATTATCTCACCATAAATTCTATAAATATATTTGGAAAAAAATAGTCTATTTTTAAACTCTTATTCACCCAGTTTTATTAATATATTAATCTATATGATTTAGAAAAATAATTAATCCACAACCAACAATATTAAAACTCTACGGGATATATTGTTTCACTTTATTTAGACATACACAATTTCCCAATGACGAAGGTTTGACATAATAAACGCAATTGGTACATATAAGTTGATATATGTCACCGGCAAAAGTATGACATAGATTGGCTATTTGAAGTACATCGGACACTGGTAATACACCTCTTGGCTACAGTGCGAAATGACTGTACAATTTGGGGAGAGGCCAGCTTCGAGTTTTATCTGTAACGTTTATAGATAATTATAATCAACTAAATATACACCTTAATATATTATATTTATTAAGAAAAGAATTCAAATTCTAAAAATGTTTCTTGTAAACAAGTCATGTGAAAGAAATTAAATCCTTTGTTTTATAAAGTATAAATATGAATTTATGAAATTACCTCTGAATCAATAGACTGTTTTTGCAAAGATTAAAACCTGTGAGGAATGAAACAGTGCATCAAATTATCATTGATTTATGAATTTTATTTGTTGACCCTTAGGAGTATACAATGACTGTAGAATTAATTAAAAATGCTAATTGTTATCAATAACAATAATTTTTGTCTCCATAATAATCATGATATAAGAATTATATCTAATTATACTTACATCAAAATATGAAAATTATTGTTCAAAGAATCTTTTCATTCGGTATTGTTACCGGGCATAATATTTTTGGAAGAATCTTCAGAGAAAAGAAATATATTTACTGTCCACATAAGGAGAAAAAAGATATCAGGTCATGTCGATAACATCTTGTCGAAGTGGTTTAAAAGTTAAAGAATATTTACCTTCGCAAATCAGTATATTTTCTCCTTAATGCTCTTTGTTATTAAAAAATATTGTTTATTACTAATTGTAGATTCAGAAGAAATAAAAAGAATAAAATAAATTAAAATAGATGTTTTGTACTGAACAACGTTCCGGTATAGTTTTGTACTATCATCAGGTTCTTTAGGCTATGTTTATGCTGAGACAAAAGACTATCAAATTCCTCCGATAAACTTGATATAAACTTAATATGTTACCAAGAAATATAGCGTAAACAGCGTAATAAACGTATTAAAATTTGCAGAAATGGAGTCAAATATTTTTTAAAGATACCTGCTTTATATTATCTTGATTTTTTATTAATTAAAGTAAGAAGTTAAGAATTAAAAATAATTTTTATACATAATGTAAGGGATCATCAATCACACAATGGAGTTCAGCATAGGGGAGCAACCTTAGTCAACATTCTCCCCCGACATAGTGAGCAGTTGCTAAATAATACAAATAAATTTAAATTGAACTAGCCACTTTTTGAAATATGTTAATGAATTTGTAAATCTGTATGAATGTAATTATTTATTACATTACAATAATCAAGTACTATAAGTCACCTTAGATTTACCATTATCATATTAATGATTTATAAACTAACAATAAAAAACGTAAAAGCATGGCTCCATAAAGGATCCGTGGAATATTATGATTTTTAGAATTGTCATTTGAATTATGAGAGCAGTCCTATATTTTTAGATCTTCAAACTACTATCTGCGTGCCCAGCGTTTCCCGCGTTTTATTTCTAATAGGCTGGTACATATCGCCGGATTGGTTCGGGAATCTTGGATGATTTAGTGTTACTGTCGTCAAGGTCTAACTCATCCGCCATCTTACCCTAACTTCCCAACACTGTGGGACTGCTGTTCAGGTGAATTTGCGGCCACTTTCACGACCTGTATCGCTTTTTCATGTTACTGATTTGCTCAGTATCCACCCCTTCCCTACCTATGGGGAGAATTTAGAAAGCGGAATTTGGTTTACACCTTCTATACCTCTCTTAAGGGCAGAATTGTTGTGTCAAAATCAGACTCTGCGACTCAAATGGCATTGGTTTGGACATTAACTCGATAGTTTTCTTGTTATTTTCAAGTGAATAGTTAATTCCTGCAGCTATGATAGCCGAAATGGATTCAGATTATACCCTAATAGGTTCGGGGGAAACACTCTGAAATTTGTTGATCCCGAAAAGTATTTAACTCCCCAAAATGGTGGCTAATTTTCCACACTTAAAAGTACCCCCCCCCCCCAATCTAGCCTAAATTTCTCATCGCGTTTAGAATTTTATGCGAAGCGTACATAAACATACGAACTGAAATGAATATGAGCTGCTTTCCTTTGAATGATTACTACCACATTCCTCATGTATTTGTGAATCACAATTACAGCACCAAATTTTAATTTTTTACACTTAAAAAATTTCATTTATGAGAACAGTATAGGTGATCCATCTATTTGTTCTGTTTAGCTCTAAATTACTCGTACATTTAATGAATTTAACTAAATTCAAAGCGTTGGAGACCTTAGAGTCAATTTTATATTCTATAGGAGGAGGTAGTAAGATAAATTAAGATAAAGATAAGTTGGATTAATATTAGAAGTTGAAAAATGCTTTATTTTCTACATAATCGTCATTACGATCGATGAAATTCAGTAGACGCTGTGGACACTTCACTACGCTTAATTCATTCCAGATCACCGCCATTCCTTTAGGAAACGTATAATCCCTTCTTTTCTGCCCGTCTTCGGAGTAGAACCACCGCAATCAACACTAAAACAACTCCGATACGAAATTCAGAAACGGAGAAGATTGCATCGATCCACCATTCAGTCCAGACTTGGCACCGAGCGACTGTCACCTGTTAAGTTGAAGAGACGCCGGTTCTGCCCGACAACGTGGTCAAAGGCGAAATTCAATGGTTACGTAAAGACATGGCGGTAAACTGTTATGACCCAGCGTCGGTATTATGAGACTGCCACGGAGTCTACAAAATTGCACTAAACATAATAGTAATTATGTAGAAAATTAAAGCATTCTTCAACATTTCAAATTATGTATCTACTACCTACGCCCACGACTTCGTTCGCGCGAAAATAGTTCTTTTTATTTTACCGTAAAAACGAAACAAGAGGTACAGAATTTTTATATAAAGTTGAATTCAATGAATATATAAAAAGTACGGTTTTATTTATTTATGATAGCTTCAGGGCAGACCTTATAACTCGCCGTAGGTTTTGAACATACGTTTCGGAGTAAAAAAAGAGCAATTATTACATATTATAATATACCTGACTCGACAAATAAACATCTATTTGCGTATACATCGTATCGACGATTCAAAGAAGTTTATTATTTCTCAGGGAGTTAGCTCTATGCCAACAATAGGCTAATTACGATGCGAATCCTACTGCAACAATAGATTGAGTCAGAATATTCAGCATCACTTCCCCCCCTTCTCTCTGTTATGCTGCCAAAATTATGATTATAATAACACAGTAAGCGTTGTTATTTTACTTATTGGTAATGATATTTTAAAATGGGGGTGTTCGTACACATGTAAATATAGGAGACTTTACTTTTGGGTTGTCCTCGTAGCTTAAGTACGAAAAAGATACATACTGCACAATTAGGATTGAATCTATATATAATGTATGATACTGACTAAATAGTATATAATTTTATTTAAAATACTTTTTCCTCTTAGAATATTGAATATTTTTGTAAGTATTGGTTACTTAAATTTGGCTTTTATTTCTCTTAACTGTAGAATATTGAAATTCAATAATGCATATTGCAATGTGGTTCGTGATGCGGGGGTGTGTTGTTCATTGTGTTAAAGATACTGACGCATGTCAGGAATGTAATCCCAGAGAAACTGCTGGCAGTACACGTCAGGTATGGGTGATAGAGCGCCCACAAAAGGGACACAAAGCCAATGTACTGTATGGCTCTGTACCACGACACTAAGTGAGATTGCCTTCTAGAATTATGTCCGGACTGAAACGTGATTAGAGAGGTTTTCCGTACGACTAACTCCATGGTTACCAGGATAGGATAATTATTATTGTTCACTACACTTATTGAGTTATTTTGACACCGCGACAGTGTCATGTAACATAAAAAGTAATTATGTGGTGTCTTTAGAGGATGAATGTGTTCGCTTTTTTGGACGGTGACAGGCCACAGCGCTTTTCAAACTTCCAATATTTGCAATAATAATTTTCATCGCGCCCCCTCCATTTCCTATAATAAGATTGAATTGGATGCAATAATAATACATTTTCCTGCTAAAGGTACAATACGACCTTAATTACAAACCGTACACATTATTAAGATAAGGGTTAAATTTATTAATATTTTGCAACAGTGATCCATTGCATCGGGAAAACCAGAACCAATGTTTCTCTATTGCTCTGTCTTGCCTACACTATAACTGACGTTCTCACAGTTTCCAGAGATGTTGCTAATTCAACCCCTTTCCCCCTCCCACCAAAGAGGAGTTGCCTGTTTCAGAATCACCTTCTTATAGCCTATCTCTCCCCCCTCCCCCAAATTGGTGGAGTGAATAAAGAATTTCTTCCAGTGGAAACTATAGCATTTTTATAGTATTACTATCTCTAACAACTGACCTTTTCAGCTCATCTACGTGTAGGAAGAGATATCAGGAAACAATTTCTTATATTCATTCTTGCTTTAATAAATAATAATACTACTACTACTAATAATTATTATTATTACATTTTTGTATTTAACATTAAAAGTTAATTAAGAACTTCTTCGTTCAGTACTGATACATTTAGAAATATATTACATAAGTGTAAATGTGTAGGTGATAATGTATTTTCTTTTCTTTCAGTAAGATAATTTAATGTTTTAATTTTATTTTCGACTTTTCGTTATGCTCGCACACCCCATTTACTGCAATCAGGCCCCAAGTGGGTCGTCCACCCCCCCTCCCCCCCCGGCCAACCAAAAGTTTGGCAATCTGTTTTTTTAAAGTATAATATTTATATTTGCTTATTTTGGATGGGGATGACTAACAGGTTATATGAGGGTGATTCAGAAACTAGCAAATCCCCTTTAATAGAATTGGGAGGGAATTGAAGAGAAAGGGAGAAGAATGCAACCAAGAGTTAACTTGCGGGCCTCGGGTTATAGTTTAAAGATTATACCCTGAAAAGGATGCAGGACAAATCCTAGAAAAACTGCATCAGGACAGCCGGGCTATTTGAGTTTATATGTATATTTATTAATTATGTTGCAGTACGATTTGACCGCAACTGTACCATCACTGTAATCTTCTGTCGGTTATACTAATTGTTAAGCCTAACGGCCGATGTATATTGTCAAGGAATACACGTATTTTACACTACTTATTATGTAATCGACTTGAAAAATAGACACAATTACACCGATTTCTTTGGCACTAGTCCCGATTTACAGCTCTGCCGGGTTCACGTGGGTTTCGTAGTTTTCAATATGACATGTTTTCTCTTTGCGAGCTTAGCGAGAGTCAACAGTCTGTTTTTGTAACAGACAAAGCAGAAGAACGGAATATGGTGGGTTGAGTGGACGTGTATTCATTGGAGTCTGATCAGGACGGGCCATGCGATTAAGTCATCTCATTTGATTATCAAAGCCAGTTTGCATGTGACTATTTTTCACATTAACGAAGTTGTTTCTACAGAGTAATTGCAGGCTTCACAAGTTTCCAGCAGGAGGAGACGTGAATTCAACCACACGAGCTTCGGTTTCGTCTACTGGAGAAGGCCACTTGAGGTTTGACTCCTTGCACGCAGAAACGCGTTTGGCAAAGCTCCGGTCCATGCACGTCATTACTAAGCAAGGTGAAAGAAAACCAAACTCTTACAAGTATTATTTAATTGAAATTCAAGTGTAACATCAGGTCAAAAGTACATGTGTGAATACTTATAATATACGTCCCGATTTCACATTAACAAATGTTACAAGAATATTGAGTATCCGACTATATTATTAAATATTGTATGAATAAGGCGTCTTGAGTAAAACCTAATAAACATTACATTTTGTCTCGTTTATCTGATAGCAACATTAGCATACTGCATGAGGATTAAAATTTCATAAATATTACATGAATACTTTTAGTTATAAGTAAACATTAATTTTTTGAAGAGCATTAACTTTAATTGGAAGCAATTTCAAGCTGATTAGATTATTTGATGTTATACTTTAAAAGTGTTTTTATGTTACAGCTGTTTAACCTCCATAGCATATTTTTCATTTTTCTTATCATTTACATATATTGCTGCATACTAATAGTGTACCAATAACGTAATTCTGTTATAAACTTGAATCAAATAATCGTGACTTTTAACCGTCTATGACAATAAATTTCTTTCTTTTTATACGAGTGTTATTTATTCAACTTCCTTTAATCCTTACGAATTCCATATTGTATGAGTTTCTAACATTTCAGAAAGAAACCTGACCTTTTTTTTAATATTTCCCTTTTTAGGAAGGGAACGTTACTTTGCCCCACATAAAGTAGGGACGAAGTAAACGGTGTCAATATTTTGTCCTTCCATTGCTTGTTATGGGGGGTTCACCGTATAAGTCATGAGTTAAGAGATGGAAAAATAATGAGATATATTTCTAAGAAGAACAGTCTTCAAAAACTCAGCTTTCTATTTTTTTAAATTTTCGGATACTTGGTTTTATTTTTACTTACAGAAAAATGTTAGGGCTTTTTTCAGACAATGGAAACATCCAGTTCAAAGACGTTGATGGAATATGATTGTTAAAATGTTTATAGTTAAGTGTTTTAATTTGGACGGCCTCTTAAATCCATACTTAATGAGTATTCCTACGGATGAGAAAAATTGAGGTTATGTAAATGTTTCACAACTCAGTAATTTCAATTTATACAGGAAAAATGTCTCTCAAAAAACTATCTGCAACAGAGATGACGTGTTCGCAGTAACGGACTCGGTGTTTTGTTTTGTTCTTTATTCGCAGCCCTAACGAATTTCTGCGTCGATGGATAACTGCTGTCGAAACATAGTTCCACCAATAGGCTCCGGAAATTAAACAGCAGTAAAAACAGTTTCTGCAGGTCAGCTTGAACCAAAAAGCGAAAGCTGGAAATTTGCAGCGGTTTTATAGTGAATGTGTAAATTTTCACTTGAAACAAGAAATAGAGGCAAATATGTTTTTACAGTCGGACGTTTGAGAGTCAAAGAATTCTCTAAGCGCGCCGTAATAATGAGAACTCGGATCAAAATAATGCACGAACGACAGGCCTGCACCTTCTATGGTGAAAATTGTCGAATTGTTGTTTGAAGTGATTCAGAATCCATCCAAAAATATTTCTATTGTTTTGTATGTTCTTATTGATCTACATTGACACGTCGTTCGTGTCCACGAGATCAACACCAATATCATAATAACTGAATGTAGGAAGTACTGTTATTAATTAATTAATTAATTGTTGATTCCGTGCTTTCACGTTAATAATATTCTCTGCTTGATCAAATGCGGGTATCTTTATCCATGATTCTGCATTTGGAATTTTTTTCTCGACAGCTTCGTCAAGAGCCACAGTTAATATGAGCCGGATTTCCGCGTAAGCTACACATACTTAATGAGGGCGCCAAACCAAAATAAACGTCTGAGAGCAAAAGAGAGAATGTTATGTATACTTAAATTAGTATTATATTTTTAGTTGTCACAAATGCAGACTTCTTACCAGTTTTTTAGAATTATATGCTTTTTTGTTAGAAATAATCTATATCCTTATTAATATTTGGAAGAGTTTTATATACATATTAATTAAAAAAATCATTTTTAAAATAACACTCGATATTTCAAGTGAAACT
This sequence comes from Eucriotettix oculatus, assembly GCA_034510155.1. Taxonomy (NCBI): domain Eukaryota; kingdom Metazoa; phylum Arthropoda; class Insecta; order Orthoptera; family Tetrigidae; genus Eucriotettix; species Eucriotettix oculatus. The sequence goes on along the minus strand of CM067378.1, from coordinate 38,991,385 downwards.
ATCCAAAGAGTTTTAGGGGATCAATATCACATATGAATAATAATTTGGATAGCATTACAGTTCAAGTTGATAAAACAATTATGAACATTAAAAGAAAGTAATAGCGGAAGATCTAGAGGCTAGCGTCACAGCCTCGCATCACAGAGGTACCGGGCTTGATTCCGATGTTTGTGTTGTGTGTGTTTTCGCGTTCTATAACTTACCAAACTTAACTAAACAGCAAAACAGTTACTCATTTATAAATTCGCTAATGACCTTTGATGTTGGTGCAATTATCAAATATTTTCGTTTTTATAAAAAAGGATCTTCAAAAAATCAAAGAGAGAGTGGTTGAATTAGGAAACAAGGAACTTGCAGAAGAAGTTCAATAAACATTTGTTTAAATAATATTTCAGTAAGTTGCTTCCATTTCAGTTATTTATACCAATTAATATAGGACAGACATTAATTTTGGGACATTTCATTATATTTAGTAAACAGTATGTCAGAAAAGGAGAAATTGTGAAGGTTTTCAAACGGATTTGAAGTCAGAAACTAAATAAAGGGTAATAAAAGCAAACTAATAATGTGATTCCTTATAAGACTTTTTATTTATTAATAGCCAGAAACGCCAAAATTTTTAATTTAATAAAATAAGTCTTGTGACTGAATACCGCAACACACATGTTTCAAGAATTAAATAATAAGTCTTTATAAAATCTGTCATTTTTTTGAGTTTGGAGGTTTAAGTTGCTATGAATATCAAATTTTTGAGTAAGAGGTTTACTTCTTCTCATTCAATATACTAGTATTTTTTTCAGTTTAACGCTTTTGGCGTTCGAAAATTAAATTGGTCATCAGCATAAAACTGATAATTGCATCTTCAATTGATCGGCTCTGGGGCGCTTCAGATTGTCTTCTCAAATTGCGAGCTCAGACTGCTGATGCACACTTCAGACTATTATACTCTTAACCGAACATACAGAGTTGTAAAAAATATTACAAAAGGACATGTAAAGATGAGAAAGGGTAGAAAATTACAAAATAAGTAAATATCGATTACTGGATTCTTTTCCAAACGGGAGGAGCTCTAGCGTTAATCAAATAGGAGCAGAGAAAGAGAGAAACATTGTCTCGTCGTATAACTTCCTCCGCAAAAAAGTTTTATATCAGGCATGTAGGCAATACGAGGCATGTTCAGAAAGTAAATGTTTTGTAACCATAACGGGCAGTGGTTTTTGTCTGTTGACAACGCTTAGCGGTAACGGGGAATCTCCTGACAGAGAAAGCATCGCAGGAACACGGTGGTACGAAGTAATTGTGGTGAGCCCTTTTTAGAATGTAGCAGTAGTAGTTGGCACGCCCGGATCTTTTCACGCACGATTTTATAGGAGGGAGCTCGAATTTCTTAGTGAGGTTTTCTATAAATATAACAAACATACATACGTTTAAAAAGTTTATTACAATAAATAATTTATGCCTGGATTTGATAAAATATGTTACATATAGTCTAAACAATTGACTACTTAATGAAACCAAGAAAATAAATGCCTGACAATTCTGTGTCACCATACAACGGCAAGGACGGCCAAAGACTCCACTTTCGTTGGCCTCGGAGCTGAATTCCACATGCAAAGGTGAAGGACAACGCTAGTATTCGAGAGTCGTCAGAAATTGCGTAGGACTCGTTTCTTAAAGTGCGGTCTTCAATTGCATAAAGAAATACCCCGCTTGACGGGGCGGCAGAGCAACGGCTTCTAAATGAAAACAAGAAATTTCTCCCTTCGGGCGAGTAGCTGGGGACTATATATACCGCATATTATCTGCCTTGTGGCAGAAACTACGCCAAGGCAAGGACGTATCAACCGAATTGATACAATGGTAGTATGTAAACTGTTGTTGTGGTCTCCAATTACGGTAAAGATTGCGAGTCATGCGTTGTGATATGATTCCTACTCACGTAAGAAATAAATAACACCTATCGAAATTTTTAGCGAAACAAATCTGTTTACGACAAAAATGATACGAACAGGATGAATGTTTTTTAATTTGTGGAAGGAGTTAAGGGGAAAAAGAACAAATATTTATACTTACTGGCCAACCAATCGTGGCGTTGGTGTTTTGGGACCAAACAATTATCATTTTAATCGAATTTTTGCCTCATGGAGGAGACCGTGAACGCCCAACGATATTGTGAGACTCTAAAACAAACCAAACGAGAGAATGCTATGATAGGACTCTATTTTTTCAAAAGGTGGGAAGTGTTTGGATTAAAATTATATGGTAGGTAGAAGATATATAGGGAATTTGTTAAAACAATTATTAATGAAGAAAATATTTACAAATTTTAGAGGTACTGTTAAGCAATTAGATCTCCTAATAATCTCGGGTTAAACCGTAAACGATACCTTCGATAGGCTTCAGTGATTGGACAATTTGACACCGTACCTTCTCAAAAACGTAGCGTCACCTCTCTGCCAGCTTATCAATATGACGCTCTCCTCAGCGTTGCTGGTTGATCTCCTTCACGTCCGGGACCAAACTTCGGCTCCTTTTCGTCCCCTCTACGTCCAAGAGAAGAATGTTAATTCACACAGCCTCACCACCATGTGAAGAAGATTTTATAATCGATCTTAGAGATTGATTTTAATTAGACCACGAAATACATTTAGTTTAGGCAACCACGTTGTATCTAAATATGTCCCTGCATCTTTGCGTTTCGTGTCCCACACCAGCGTGGTCATATCCCTAGTGCATAAATGCTCATCCTTTGGAACTAGAGTTGGCATAATGCCTCGAAATGCTGACGCCAATTCCAGTTCCCAATCCATGCTACCTATATTACGTTTTCATGAATTATCAACTATCGTGCTACAGGTGCACGATAGCGGCCGTTCTTACACTCTCTTTGTCACCAAGGCGTTATTGGACTCATTGTTGGGATGTTTGTAACTGCCCCGTATTCCCCTTACTAGGTACCATAAAAGTATCATATTTTCACGTTTCTGAAGGTAAACATGGGTGAAATGAAAATTTTCAACCGACGAGCTGGTGCAGAAAAGATTTAGGTATGGGGGAAACGTCTGTGAGAGAGTCCATTGAGAATTGAATAAAGAAGCTTGTGCTACGGTTACATGCAATATCGGGAAGTAATTATGTGGAAAAAGTTAATAATTGTATAAACAATATCCTATAAATATTTTCTAAAATACACTTCTAAACTTTCTTAATAATCCTCGTATGTGTCAGTGCTAAAAGAATTTAATTGGATGACTCAAGGAACAATTTAAAGATCAAATTGGCTCCCATTTGAAAAGGTCTACTCTTATAAAACTGGCACCAAGATGTTTGAGTCATCTTCAGATTATTGACGACTTGTTACCAATATCTGCAGAAGATACTTGAAACACTATTTCCAGCCCATCTGGAGAATCTTATAGAGTTTCTAACGTTGTTCAGCAGATATTTAATGATTGAATGAGAAATAAATTTAAGGAAATCGACTCAGTCATATTTTTGGCGTGCGTAGTGTTTCTGCTCTCTAGAATTATTAAAAGCTTTTAGAATAATGTAAAACTTGACTTAAAATTTTTTCATATATACAGTTTTATGCCTACTGGGTCGTATCTACTTGAAACAGTAGCCTTTTTACAACTTTCTGCAGTAACTGTTTCTTACTTTATTGCAATTTTTACTGCATCGTCTCTATTACCGATTATGGTCTCTTATTCGGGGAAATTTTTTCGATTTATGATTTGAATCGAGGAAGAATTCAGTTTTATTCAACGCATCGTAAACTATACCGGGCTCACCTGCTTAATGTTCTACATAATAAAAGTAGCTCTACATATTGTTTCCAGACTCAGATATTCCTGTTAACTCTATTACGATGATCAGGTATGATTTATTCTACGATTGTTTGTACATTAATTACTATAAGATTCTATAATTGAATGATAATTATGAGTAAGAATAATGTCGTTAATTATCAACGTTAAAGATATATTTAAGTCCATAGAGAATGTAATATTTCGCAATTAATTTGCTGCATAAACAGATTTCGTGATCTAGTTCACGAGGGTAATTGCTTTTCCGTATTATTCTAGCGTATAACCGTTAGTTCATTAAACTTGGAGCTGAGTTATATGAAGACAGTGAAGCAAGTTACTGTATCATAGTTTATATTCGTATTATAAGCTTCAGTTTACTATAACCATATTAATGTCACAACTAGTGACTGATTCATACATCCTCATATGCGACAGAATATAAATAAATTCTGGAAGGAACGTTGTTTTCTTTTTAATTTCCAGAACCTTGATGATAATTGTGTATTAATCGCCTCAAATTGTAACGCGGTTAGGCACGTTAGGTCCAGCGGGCATACGATTGTCTTTTACGTTTATGAACAGTATTATGAACCAATTATTAACAATTTCCCTTCAGATAATTTACATATACATATGTTTGTACTCACATATAACGCGCACATCGAATAAAAGTGTTTGAAGACTTAAAAGTGTAACATAAATGTTTTAATAAAATTCTATTAAAAATAAAATTGCAAGTTTTACATTATAAAACTGATATTTTATGTCTCCTAAGAATATTGAAACGCTATTTTAGAAGCCAAACATCAGATTGAGGCCAGAAAGTTCAAACGTTATAGCGTGTTTAAGAGAGGAATTATTAAAAATGTAATCATCTCTTTACATTATAACATTTTAATTTTACTTTAAGGTACTGTTTCTTTTATTATATACCTAATTATTATTAAGTAGTCTATTTTAATTTTAATAAAATACGTAAATTTATCTGGTTCCATGCCAATTCTTTTTTGAAGGTTCGTCAAAACATTCTTCGCATCTTATCTCAGTATATAATCAGAAACACAAAACATTACTGCGCTGTTCGCAGAAATATTGAATTACACCTTTTTTTAGTTTCTTTATGGTCCACAAAGTGTTCTCTTGCGTATTGGTATGGGATTTTTTATCTACAGTTTCCGATTCATCCGACGATTTCTCAATATTGTCTTCCGGCATAACAGTTTAGTCACAGATATCGTCTTCTAAAAAAGACTAACCTCTCCTATATACATTGCGTATTAATCATTAACCAAAAATGTTGTCCACTGATAAAAATAAATATTTATGTAACAAAAATGTGACCTCGGCAGACCATTGTAAGCATATCCCTCTTGGATTCAAAAAGGTTCATCCCAGTACCTGACCTGGTTTTCCAAATATATATAAAAAATTAAACGGCATAGGTCCGGCTGGCCTGTTGCTCCTAATGGAGGGTTTACGGTGTACATTGTAGACTCTACTTTAAAGACAAACCTTTCCATCTAACAGTTGTATTCGGTGGCCTCTAACACACTAATGCCGTCAGCTGGCTATCACTGTAATGAGCGCAGAAAAACTGACAAATATCCATAAACATTATTTCTGCTGTACAAGGTTTTTTGATAATTCTGGTTAAATTTTTCTCTTTCCAGTCATAGTTGATAAACATATTTTTTCCTGGAAATTTGCCTTGAAGGGAGGAAATTTACATCAAATAAGAAGGTGATCGAGGATGCGACGAAGAAATTTGCAGTGTTTGACAAAACTTATTTTTCTTTTTGTTGAGAAAGCTGTGAACACGCTGGGACAAGTGGAAGTGAATCTGTGTTGAGAAATTAAATAAGTTTTTCTAAAAAATATATTTTTGTTACATTTTTTCAAGACTTACACAACAACACGCGTACTCATTGTAAATCTGAGCAAACTGTCTTCTTTTTGTATAAAACGGCAGTGAACAACTGCAATAGTACCAATATTCGTGGCTTGTTTATAAATTTAACTTTATATAAAATGTGTGCAAAGCAAAAATATTTTCGTGTTTCAAATTTATTTACGTGATTATAATCTTTCCCGTTTTTAAAAATTAATCATAATCGCATTTTATTTATACGTAATTTTAAATGTAGCATATTGCAAGAAATTTTCCGTTGAATATTTGTAAAACTATTGGTGTTATAGCATTATTGGTCTTTTACATAGATACCTTGGAAATAATGGTATGGTTATTTAAAGGGATGTGTCAAATAAAAGTTGGACTCCAAGCGGATAATTAATAATCAGGAGCTAATTACGTAGCTACAATTTTATAATTTTCCTATTTATTATTTTTATAAAACACGTGTGTACTTTAACATTAATAAATAAAATATATAGTTTCTGTCTTTTCCTCAGAATTCTGTTAACCAGATAGTATGAGGGTATTTGTGACCATTTTACACCAGGCTTTCATTGAGTAAATTTATAGTTTTATTATTTATGAGTAAACTTCTAAATATATAAATGTTTTCAATGAATTAAATTTTATTTATGTAGTATTCCTGGCGTGTTACCAAACAGTGTGAAAAGATATGTTGAAACAAATATCGTAAGGCATATGATATATATATATATATATATATATATATATATATATATATATTACCCTACCTAAGGCATTCTTCAATTCACTGATTCGTCAGCAGCGGATTTAACACAACTTCAACTGAGAGCAATTGAATTCCATCACCAGGATATGGGTCATTAATTTTGGACGCATCATTAGATTGATGAATCTCTCATTACAACACGGCTTCAAAACATCCAAAACTTAACGGGAACATTATTTCGCAATGTTAATATATGATTAATTACACTTTCCATGCTAATATTAGCTAATCAATTCTCAAAATCATTCAAATTAAAATGTTAATAACAGTTAAATTAATTTAAAAATAAATACTATAATTAAAATAGAGAAATATTTTATTAATAAAATATGGAAAGGGTTCAGATATAGCTGATATTAGAAGTTCACTGTTTACTTTGATATAATTTTCATCACAATAAAGTGAATAATTTTTTATGGAGTATGACTCATCTACTATAATTGAAAGTATGTATGGAAGTTTAGTGATTGCGATATTGAGTACCCTTATTTATAGTGTTCATTAAATATTATAAAAGAGTTAATTTCCATGCGTAAACATTTAGAGTAAAACATTACAAACACTTTTTTGATAGAATTGCCCAAGTTGTTAAATTCTAAACTAATAACCTATCATACTGAAAGGATAATAACAGAATATTACTTTAAATTTTGTAATTGTCATACTTTTTAATTAAATTAATTTTCAATATTCAATTACTTTTATTGAGGATTGAAACTTTTAAAGTCCAACCAGATTAAATCCAAATAAATTATTTAAATTGCAGTCAAATATGTCAGAAAACAAATTAAATTAATATATAATTATTATTAGCTGAACTTTGAATGTTGGCATTTAATAACTTAAGTCTATACATTTTTATTTTGAATTAAAGTATGGTATTTCTAAATTTTGTTAAACCTGAAGAAGTTACAAAAATGGACGAAACGTTATATTTATAATAAATGTTAATTAAATTCGTTTGCTGATATATTTGGCCGTAATATTCATTTATTTTATTTAATATTAGAAAACTGATTTTAAATTCAAATGGTTAAATTTATCTATATTGCAATAATAATTAAACATTTAACTGTGGGCTTGCTCATAATTTAACTTAAGAATTTTTCCATTTAGTAAATTACATTTTTCAATTGTAGTTTATGAAAAAGAAAATTCGAAATGTGTGAATCGCAAGCAAGACTAAATAACAATAACCTTACAAACATGTATTTTGTGGTAATGCCCAACTCAGTACAATAATTATAAAACATAGGTTGATATATCTGGGTTCACATGAATATTATCTAGTTACAATTAAACTAAGATTACAAGTCTACATGGAAATTACACCACTAAAACGATGACAATAAAACGTCGGACACGTGTATCACAATAATTCTTTTTTTTATGTCTTCCTTCCTTCTGGCGACATAAAGAGAAGAGCGCTGGAGGTCAGAGAATACATTTCGCTAGATGAGGTTCCGATTACATGGATAATGTTCGCGTCAGCCAGCAAAGCAGATGACTTCTTGGGGGTCGTTAAAACAGTGAAGCCACCATTCTCCATCGGCGAAGAAGTGAAGTTAAGAGTTATTTTGGAACAATTCCACCTCTTAATTGTAATGTCAAATTTCGGTTCTTATTAGTCATTCAGTAGAATATATATTTAATTAAGTACTGTTTATGATAGAACCACAAAATCCCTGCGAGAAATTGTATAATTGTTTTTCCTCTTAACCCTATTTAGTTTTGATGTATTTCCTGTTTTTTATTATATTACGAGAATAATTAGCAGTTATTAAAGATCTTAAATGCGTATACATTTTTCTTAAAATTTATATAAGATCCTACAAGTGGAAAGTTAACCTTTAATTTATATTAACTCTTTTCAAGCCACATGTTAAATTAGGCCCACATTAAAGACGTATTTTATTCAAGGGTTTATTTAATTTACTAGTCGTAATTTTTTTATCTGTACTCCGCAAACATATTCTATGATCCTAAGGTACATTCATATATATATATATATATATATATATATATATATACCAATGTATTCTTGTATTCAGTCACAACATTGGTCTGACACAACCTTCCATGTTAATCTATCCTGCGCAAGCCTTTGACATTTCTACATAGCTACCACATCCCACATTGTCCCTAATCTCCATGGCGTATTCCACCCTTAGCCTCTCTTCTGTTCTTTCATCACACATTTCCCTCTAATGCTAATCTTACAAGCCTCTCGTGTCCGATGTGGACAAAGTCCTCCAAATTCTCCTATTCTCTCTATTCTGTTTATAGGTTCCTGGTCCGTTACCCATTTGTTTTTCAGCACCACATGACGGATGCTTCTATTATTTTCCTTTCTGCAACTCCTACCGTCCACGTGTAATACCTATATAACGCCACATTACGTACGAACCTTTTAATAACGTTTTGTTAAATTCACACTTACATTACCCGCAAGAAAATTCTTCTTTTTTTTTAAAACCATCCTTGCCCGTTATATCCTATCCTTTATGTCCACTATACTTCTACCATCCCTAGTTATTATGTTGTCCAAGTAGTAGAATTCCTTAACTTCCTTCAAAATATTCCAACACCCTTTGTTATTCCACTATTTCGCATACTACACACTATTGCCCTAGTTTTGCCTCTATTAACTGTCATGTTTTACTCTTTGTCTAGGACCACGTTCAGGCCATTTATTATGGTTTCCAAGTCACCTTCTGACTCCCCTGATACCACAATATCATCATAAAACCTTAGTAATTTTAGTTCTTCTCCTTGAATTTTGATTCCCATTCCACATTCATTTTAACTTTCTTTATCGCCTGTTCCTTATGTAAGTTAAATAGCATGGTTGACAGACTGCACCCTTGTCTTACTCTTTTCTTGATTTCTGCTTTCGTTCGTGCCCTTCAATTCTAATTACTGTTGACTGCCAGCTGTAGAGGTTATAGATAACTCTTCTTTCTCGATATTTGATTCTTGTCATCTGTCCTATTTCTAATATTTCATTTTTCCGAGTAACTTAAATACGATCCATCAGATCATACATAGAAATTCCTGAAAGAAGATTTAATTCCACTTATTCGGGGTTTACAGACACTGAAACAGATAAAAATTATTTAAAAATTCTGCAATTTAAATGCAAAAATTTAACTTGTTTGGTGTCTCATATTTATTTGTTACAATAATTTGTCTTTTGTTTTTTTAATGCCACGTTATATAAATGTAAGTAAATTATGAGGTATATTTAAAAATGTTTGCTATTTCTTAAACATTTCCCTGGAAATTCATTCGTGTAACAGAAAATGGTTCCTTTTTAATATCTTTATAAATTAATGTAAGAAATTAATTTAAAAAGCATATAGTAATGACATTCCTAGTTTGAAAATTGTTTTAAATCTCCAGCATAGAATGAGTTAATGGATCGTGGGCCACAAATACAAAAGTTTTACAAATAATTTAGTGAAACACACTCCAAGGTTTGTGTGTAATTCATTTAAATTTCAACGATGTTATAGTCACAATTTTAGGGACATTTCAAGAAGACGTGCTATGCCACAAAATGTAATTAAATAAGATAAAGTCTTGAAATTTAAGTGATTATGGAGGTTTTATATATATATATATATATATATATATAGTGAACTTTTTATGTATTGTTTAATGATTGTTTTCGAACAACGATAATTCTCTCTTCCTTGAAGTATAGTTTCTCGGGTTTTGACGAGTTCGCGTGCATGAGGTAGCAATACGCTTAAAAGTAGTACCTTAATCGTTATGGTGCATTCCAAGCTAACGAGCTGTTGAGCAGTTCGCATTCACTGCGGAGGCATCTGGCGCGGGGAAGACGTTATCTCCGCACTGTTAGGCAGCTAAGTCTGCACATTAAGCACATTCTACCACAGTAATTAACGCACACTGTACTGTACGCAACGTCTTACTCGAACACTGACGGCATTAATTAAGATATAGTTTGAATGTTAGACACAAGTCAGGGGAAAAGTTTCAGGACTGTTGTAAGCTGTTAAATACAAAAGTCGACCCGCAACAAATACTAACGGAGTTTGTGGATAACACTCGTGCCACACCAACAAAGAGTACAATTAAATGGGAGCAACGAAAATGAACGAACGCTGTATCTGTGTTGGGTCGTTAAAGATAAAGTTGTTATGTGCCCCTTGTAGCGGGATGTGTCTGTCCCGCGGTGCAGGACATTTCTTCAGGTTGCATTCGCAAGAAAATATAGAAAAAATTTTCTGAGAAGCCTAAACTCACAAATAATGCAGTAAAACAGACTGAAGGTATATAGCATGAATGTAATTCATACTGTAAGTAAATCAACGAAGAACAATTATGGCCCCTGTAGAACATACACATGTATTAAAAACATACAGCCAAATCCTGGTATTCGTTGACTTATTTTACGGTCGGTTTTAGATTTCTTGATTGTTTTAAGACAATAGTTTTCTACCATTTCGTCAGCTATCTTTTATATAGTCTTTCTACATTTTTCTGATATTATTAGATCATCCCACGCAGTTAATTAAACAATTTTGTGTTGTTATTTGAAAGTTTTAAATATTAGCAAGTAAATACTTTGTAAGAAATTATTCCTTTGTAACGGTTAAAAGGGTTTGGATTTATTTTAATTTAAATGATAGCCAGGAGAATGAATAATAAGAAAATCTACAGTGTTAAAATTATATTTAAAAAAACAACAAATGAAATGAAATAAAAAAGTATCTCCCGGCTGCTTTAAAAGAAATTATACGTTCTGGAATATGAATTTGACATATTGGGAAATAGTCATTCAATTTCCTGTTTGTTTGGACCCTAAGTATCCTTTGTCAAATAAGATTTAAATAATTATCGTCCTCACCCTGTAGATTTACAATCCATACGGTAAATTATGGACCATATATAAATAAATGAATCCCTATTTCCTTTGGTCAAGCCATAATTTAAGAACGAATTTACCGATCTTATTCATTTTTTATGTTTTCTAATACTCTCGGCAAGGTTCTTACGGTAAGAAAATTTTAATATATTGTGCATAGAATTGGAAAATTTCAGAAAAATTAGCTACGGGAATGCTTCTTTACGTCCGCGCGTTTGAATCTGCAAAGGAATGCCGGTTGCCTATACTTTATGTGTTAGTCTCCGAAACGGCTCAACGGATTCCAAGAAAACTTTAGGGATTGAAAGAAGAATTTTAACTTAAAGTTTCGAGTATTTTTCATTTCGATATCTTGCAGAGTTCAGAAGATGTTAATGTAAATATTTATAAATCCATTGAATTGCGAGAAAGGTGGCGTAAAAATCAACTGCGAGTTAAAACTCCTATTAGCGGTTCCTATACCATTCTTCCCAGTTGCTGTGTTATTATAGTGTAATTTTAGCAGCATGAGAGAAAAAGAGAGACGGAGAGGGAGGGCGAACAGTTTTACTCCATGTATTTTTGTAAACATGAGAAAGCTGGACCTGTTCAAAACCAACTACGAGTTATAAGGTTTGTCTTGAAGAGGTCATAAGCTCGCTTCATCCCTCTTCTTTGTGGACCACTGGACTGGACCGACGTGTTAAAACAGTATTGAAAGATTGACATTCATACGTCTTCAATTACCGTTTCTTTTGCTACAGCAAAACTTTGTGTTAAGTGTGTTTTTATGTGTTTATCAACGTGTTATTTATAGTTAGTTATAAGGAAATGACACAAGTGAGGCGTCAACATTTCGGTTGACGTACGTGTAACATAAGTCGAATTCATAATCATCGAGACAATGAGATTGAAGAAGAGCGTTTGGAGGAAAACAGATTGGGAATTTCTCATGCAAGATATACCACGGCTCCGGAAGAACCCTTACCGTCGGTTTAGCCGAGAGGCGACAAAACAGACGGTAGTAGGAAATAAATTTTATTTTAATTGAAAATAATCAAGTCCTGTTATTGTACCGGGAATATTTTTGCCTTTAGATATACTGGGAGTATATTTTAGGTTTATATTGTAACGTTTTTGATGCCGGTTTTTTTCATGTTTGTCATGTGTTAATCAAGAATTAAATAATGTAATTGGATAATATAAATAAATACCCGGGCAACACCGGGTCTCTAGCTAGTTCAATTATAGAAATTAATACAGTGTCCTAATTATATTAAGAAGGCTACTTTAAATAATTGAGTAACTATAGTCGAAACATTACGCTCAATAAATATACTACCCAACACTGTTCACTTGGAGTAATCTCATTCCTGCGATTAAATCAGATACGTTGAAATTGTGGGTAACCATATTCACACAAATGTAAAAGAAACATCAGGAACCTTCGATTCTCAGATAACTGTGGACTTGATGGTGACCCACGTCCCAGTCCCAGTCCCAAATACTCGAATTTTCTGAATGAGTTCTTCGACCACGTTGGCAGGTTATTTTCGTGACTAACGAGGCGGTGCTTGAGTGTTATGATGAGGCGTTGTGTCAGCAGCTCAAGCGCCATTAATCACGGAGACACTCGTCTGGCGCGATTCGTTACCTCGGAAAGGCCCGTGTTCTCGGAAGCACCGATACGAAAAATAATGCTGAGAAGGCAACATTAATTACTATCCCGATAAGGAAGATTCGGGAAAGAAACATTAATCTTTTCACCTTATTCTTGATACTAGTAAGGGTTGTGCACAGCCTTAGATCCATTTCTTTTACTTTGAACCTAACGAGAAAACATTGTGACAGTAAAATCCACACATGGAGCGCAAGATACCAGAACAAGACCTGAAAAACACTGATTTCTGGAATGAATTCATTTTCCCGTAGAAAACGTACCTCGAAATTGGGGGCAAAATGTATTCTTATTATTATTATGAGGTGCGTCTTTACGTATTTTGTAAATTAAATACGTTTATTTAAACTAAGAAAACAAATAAACATTAAAGCAAACGAAATAAATTTGAAAATGAACAAAAATTAATAGTACTAAATTACTGATTAGAAAGATAAAAACATATAATATAAAATGCAAGTCGTATCTCTTATTTAAAATGGCAGGAGTGAAACAGAAAGCAGTAAACTTTATTTGGCAATACTTCGACAATTAAGTATATGCCTATTTAAAACTTCAACCCTTAAGAACTAGAGTGGTGTTTTATACCTTAAGTGCTCGCGTGATGGGTTAAGACAACAGCCTAATTTATAATTAAAATTTATGTAGTGCGGATGTCAATCTCTTTAGTTCACTCAGGATTTCAGCTATGCAATTCATAATTTTCATACGTTTCACACACGTCACTGTTTAGCCATTCAGTGTTCTCCAACGTGGCTCTTCAAATTGGATAACACCACGTGTCATCCAGGTTGAAAATTGTTACATAACTGGACGGTTTCTCGTCCACTACGTACCCAAGTAGGACAAATAATAATCGATAAATGACAACGCTTTTGACCCTTACTTTTATTAACATATTCCTTCCTTCTCAATTCCCTTCCTGCGTTATTGTAGGGAGTTTGCTGTATCAGAATCACCCCCATGTAGTCTGTTACCAGAAAGGCTACCTTCTCTACCGTCCACATACCCCCTTTCAATTCACTTCATAGGATCACTCTCATGCAGCCTGTTACAGCCTTCCTCCCCCACCCTCCCCCACCGCTCTCTAAAAAACGGATCAGTCAGATATTTGATGGAGGGAACTTTTTCTCGCATGTAATTTTCCTGAGTTGGAGGACGCGCTTCCCTTCGGAAATTCCTCATTCTCTCTCTAATTTTAAGTTTGTCATGTGCCGAGGCACTTTAATCTCTTGTAAGTACTGGGATTGAAGACCACGGCATACGGTAAGAGTTGTCCGCTGATCCCATTGGATAGTCGGCCAGCTGACTCCTATAACTGATGGAGACACGGGGAAAAGAATACTGCGACCCCACAGCAAACTCATCTCCCGTCATTCGGAAGGGTATGAGAATGTTACTCAATAGCCCAACCTACCTGATACAGGTTTTATAGGATTTTTCCTGCACATCTTTTATTGAGTCACCGGGGGCCCTAGTGCACCCTTGGCTGCCTTCCTCCTCCTTCTTTATACCACGTTTAAAGTTTCCTTCCTATGCTATTAAATGGGAGATACCTGTTTCAGAATCAATGCCATGTAGCCTGTCATTCCGCCCTTAATTAAAAATATTACAACGTTTTCCTTGTTAGATTAAATTCAATTTTCATACAAATCGTAAATAAATGAGATTTCCAGGGTAATTTTTTTTCAATCAATGTTTGTTAATGAGCAGGGTCATTCCTCTACATTTCGAGATTTTTCCTTTTGAAGAAATGTCAGGGTAAATGCCATATTTTATTGTCTCTCGCTAAGTAAAGTTAAGTAAAGGGGGCGTCACTCGATATCCTATCAACCAGCTACGAATAAAAATCTTTAGCTAGCCTACAAAAATTTTGAGCACGTCATGTTTAATATCGTCTAAATATCTCACCTAAACGATGATACCAGATTGGGACGTAAAGTAGGTTATTATTAACAATCTCTTGACATGAATATCCTCGTGAAACACATTTTCGGAAACTATTCCAAGGTTGAAAAATTATTTCATTTATCCAAAATTGAAAGTATGAATACGTGTCGTAAAATGTTTATAATTTGATAAATTTCAGTAATTTAGTTGGCTTGTATTTACTTATTTTTCGACGTCGCGGAAAAGAAAATATGAATATGGGGACATTCTGATGTGAATAATATTCTACATGAATAGCTACGAAACTTCTTAATGGATTTCAAATGTGATGTATCAGTGTTACGTTTGCTTTTTTCGTAACTAGTTAAAAAAATTAAAATCCTATCTGTATGTTTTCAATTTAATTTAGTTAATTGCCTAATTTTAGGGGAAACTTGTTCCAGTAATAAATAAATAGATTACAAAAGCACTATATTTTATTGACAAAAAAGGAAAATACAGTTAGTAAATACTGGAATTTTAAATTTGCTTGTATATCTTGAATGAAATTTCAATTTAACTAAGACTGTAGGTTTAAATTTAAAATTTGTAACTAGAGATTTTAGACAAATACTGTTTACTTTCTAGAGCTGCCTTACGAGTTTGGGTGAGATTTACAGCCTTCGAAGCGACTCCCACCTTCCGTCTGCTGGCGTGCTGAATATTGTGTATGATTGTGTGAAGCAGACTTCCTGTGCTGAACTGATGGATGCAGTCGAATTTGCCCGATTTCTGCTTTGTCGTGCAGCCTGACTCCGTTCTTAGTTTCGCGAACCGTGGCCTCCTTCCTTTCTCACGTTTGGTTCAATCACAGGTATTTGTAATTAGTCCCATAAGTTCCAGTGTCGCATTCGAATTTTAGGCATTGGGTTTGCGTAACATCAATAGATAGCCTCTGTTCCAGCGTCGTAAGACGATCATTGTTACTTAAACCTTGCTTGGAAGTGTGCTGTGAAGCGCAAAACTAAGTTCACAGCCGTCCACTGTTTAAGGGCGACCGTTTCATTTTATAATAGCGAACTTTTTTGGTATTTATCTTTGACTTTTAAAATGAGACTCCGTTCTTTGCAGGCTGGATTAAGAATGTCTTCCTCGCTGCTCTCCATAAATGCCACCTTGATCTCTTTTTCTAAGACTGGTTGTAATATCAAAATCACATGATTGGATAAACCACTTCTCATTTTCCTTCACTTCATAAACTATCTCCTGGAGGCCATAAGCCTGTTCCTACACCTCCAGACGGTGCTTCTTAGTTTTCCTACCGCCTGTCGATAATCTCTAAACAAAGAGCAAAGCACACTTTCATGCCGCCTAGGTAACGCTTGTATTTACGATCATGTTATTGGCAGCACGCTATTAGTTTATCTATACATTAATATGCTGAAATAATATTGAGAGAGTTTTCTAAATATATTTTACATCCTGAGGGACAAAAATTACGCATCCGAATCACCTTCACTGATACCGTACATATATTCAAGCAATCACAGAAGTTAATAACAATTAAATATAATGAAATTGTGGGTTTAAATAAATTTACGTGATTAAGAAAAGGTTATATTTTACAATCTATTAATGTAAATTAAAGTTAAACTTATTAGCAATTTCTGTTATTTAAGGTACAGAAATGTGTAATATTATCTTCAATCCCAAAACTGAGTTGACCAATATAAATTTGCAACACTGTATTTATTCATTTGTTACTGAACATATATTATTCAAAAACTTTACGACATTATTCTGACTGAATGTTAGCACGTACACTTGTACCACGTTTGGAAACATATCAGACTGTAACTGTCAAACACATCTGCTCGGACTTTGACGGTGCCGAGTCAATAGAAAGGAGACAGGATTTGAGGCAGGGGTAATAAAACGCAGACATCACGGCGCGCATGGGGTGTTTCCCAACTATGGTAAGAATTAGCGGCATCGGGTGGTGTTTTTCCCCAAACACCTTGGGGGCAGAGGGGAAAACTCTTACTTCAAGATAAAAGTAACCAAAAATATGATTGGTTAATATCCGTTCCTGCCACCTTCGGGATATGAACTAAAGAAGTGTGGAAGAGGTATTAAAAAGGCTTGTAGAAAGATTTCAAGACAGATGGGAATTTAGCCAAGGGAGATTGTGGAGACGAGATCGGTGATCAGATGAGATTAGAGGCAGGTTATAGAGACGAGCAGATGATCGACATTATCGGGCAGGTAGTCCAAGGAGGCGAGGACAAACTATAAATTGTCCTGAAACAGGAGAAATAGCAGCGGCGGCTCTGATTTGGATCGAGTACGGTCGAAATAGGAGGATATTGCAACGATGAAGACTCAGGAAGGTCCATTACGCTGACATGGTAATTACTCCGTAACATTTTGCTGATTTCCTGTAATGCCAGGTCCGAGCATTTTGTATTAAATATTTTTCTCTATGAGAAGGCCCATATTATACGACCCTGAGTTTAGAGATCGAGAATTGTTAGTTTTAAGAAATTAATTTGTTTAATTTTGTATGAAAAAATATATATAATGTATAAATAAGAAAGAATTCCCGGGTTAAAGTTAGAATTGAAAAAATTTGATATTAATTTTTATGATATAGTAAATTGTTTACATTTTATTATAACCGTTCGTTCTTAATACATGAATATTACATAATAAAATAAATAACACTTTTCCTATTCATCTCAAGACTAAGTGCAAGTGTACAATATTCGATTTCAGGTATATGGAAATTTACACGAATATTTCCTTACAGAAATAGGTCATTTGTTAGTAACAAACACAAAGGAAATAATATTGAGTCAATAATATAATTTTAAAAGAAAATATGAAAATTATATTGAGATATTTCTCCATTTCAAGTTTTATATTTATGATAATATTCAGTAATCCACCACTTAAGAAATAAAATTATTATACAATCTCTTTACACCAATAGGAAGATTGACTTACGGCAATAAAGATAGGTTTTATTTCCGCTTAGTTGCTCTGTAACTTCTGTAACTTGTTTTAATCCAGCTCTTTGTTCCCTAAAATCTCAAAGGATTTGGATACATGGTCATCCCACTGTTTTATATAGCTAATAAATCAATGTTACCCAACATCGATGTTGCTTACATCACAGATTTGAATATTGCTCTTCTTCTCTTCAAAAATGAGACATTCAAATTTAATATGACCACATTGTTGAATTTGACACCGTTTCATTACCTGGAGTATGCATTGCATGAATTATGTCCGGATTATTATAAGCAGAAATATTAAAATATACATTTAACCTGCAGTCATATATTAACGATTGAACATATAAAATAATACGAAAGAATTCCCTTCCTATGCTATTAAAGGGGAGTTGCCTGTTTCAGGATCACCCTCATGTAGCCTGTTAACCAAAAAAAACCCCTCATGTAGCCTGTTAACCAAAAAAAATCTACTTTAGGAGGTATATGTACTGGGGTCAAAGACCTTGGGCATATGGCAAGAGTTGTCCGCTGATCCCATTGGATCAGTCGGCCAACTGCCTCCTGAAACTAGTGGAGACACGGAGAAGGGAATGCTGCGACCCCACAGCAGACTCGTCTCCCGTCATTCGGAAGGGCGTGAGAATAGTACCCAATGCCCGACCTACCTGATGCAGGTTTTCTATGGTTTTCCCTGCATCTCTTTAGGTGAAACACCGGGTAGGATCCTTAAACCATAGTCCGGGGGCCCTAGTTAACCCTTGGCTACCTTGCTCTACCTTCCGCATCCCCCCTTTTCAATTCCCTTCCTATGCTATTAAAGGGGAGTTGCCTGTTTCAGGATCACCCTCATGTAGCCTGTTAATCAAAAAAAAAATTTATTTAAGTAGTAGCAAGCTTCAGGTGGAGTTTGGTTACCTATCTGTACCTAAAGAAATCCCAAAATCTGTATGACGCGTCGCATAGGAACTTAAATAACCATTATTTTGCTAACTCATTGGCTGAATTGTTTATTTATTAATTACTTCGTCCATTCTGACTTAAAAACAACACGAATATAATTTACAATGATAATAGTTTTATTCATAAATATTATCCGGTACCTTGGTTACTATAAAGCCAATAATATTACGATCAATTATCCAAAGATGGAAAAGTCGATCAAAGATTAAAGTTTCATTCCGTTTTATGACGCTTGTTTTAAGAATTTTGACCAGCGGGATGAAATGACAACGAGATCTGAACCCGCATGAAAATCTCTGCAGTTGTAAGAGTGGTCATGAAACATTTGCTTCAAGGTAACCATGAAATTGGATTTGTAGGCATAAATGGGATGGAACACATGGTACTTACTTGTTTCTGAGAGCCTTTCCTTCACGAGCCCAGAAATCTACTCAGCAATTCGGCTCACGCCCTGCGACACCGTCACCCTCTGGCAGTGCCGCGTAATTAGTTTTTAGCCCCTTTCCCGCTAATGACGTCAGCTTTTGGTGACGTGACCGACCCACATTTGGAATGCAGAGGTTATACGATGTCATTGCCGCGTTTATTGCGGCGGCATATGTGCGGTGTCTAGTATTTTGTCATGCCTTGCTTTGCAAATTTGCGGGAGCTGGTTTATGTCATAGACGAACTGTGCTTTATGGGCAGCGCGTACAAGCGAACAAGCAGGACACGTAAAGCGCATTTCCATAAAACCGGACAATATATATCAGTACATTGCGCTTGAGGGCCATATACTGTAAGTCACTTTACATTGCGAAATCATACTACTTTCAACATACATCATAGTTAGTTGATCCACGTCATCCAAGATTACAGTATAATTATATAAAACTTTACTTCAATATAGAAGTGCTAAATAGAACTTTCGCAAAACATTTTTTCGGTTCCTATCTATTTATATTATTCAAAATGTAATAAGACAATCCCCTCTCATTAGTGTGCAAGTAATCAAGAAAATATTTGTCATTAACTATAGTTTTAATCTAAAATAAAAATAAATTTCGGTTTTGCTCTTTGCTTATAATTATACCTTTGTGCTTCCCATCTTCCTACTTTATTCTGGGATTATTTTTAATTAGCTATGCCCTATTCCTTTTCCAATCGTAAGCAAGAATATTGATGAGGTTTAGTGTTTAATATTGCACCACCATGTACCTTGAATCGAAACAACATCCTGTAGCAGATAAAGGCGCAGTTACAGAAGCTATGGACAGGGTTGAGTACTTGGAAAAAGTCAACATCATATTGTCAGACAAGTCAGTTTATGAAATATGTAATAATAATGTTAATAACTTAGTCATTGATAAATTAAGAGTCATCCTCAGAAGGCAGAAATTTATTAATCATATTGATAATAAAACCTTCCTGTCTTTATTAATTACTTCTGTAAATATAGAAAGAGCCTATTCTCTACCCAATATTCATAAACCAATTTTATCTTTTAGTTATAGTAGCTTCAATAAAGAGCTCCCTCAACAAAATTTCAACTTTTTTGTATATTTTGTTAAAAAGGGTTTTAATTGTGATTTACATGATTCTGTTAAAAACTCGTTACAATTATTAGACAACTTACAAAATTTAAATGTACCTAATGACCATATTTTAGTTTTCTAAGACGTTTCCCTGTTCAATTAATTACCTAAAAACTTAATTGTAGACAGTTTCAATAAACGATGAGAAAACAATTTTTCAAGTCTTACTAGCATTCCTTTGTCTGATATGCTTGTTTTCCTCAATTTAATTTTGAACTAATTCTACTTTTCATTTAATAATTCTCATTATCATCAAACAATTGTATCTCCAATGACAAATCCTGTGTCTCATTCTTTGCAGAGATTGTGATGAGTGATTTGGAAGCCTTATGTTTATATTTTAAACCATTAACACAATTTTGATACGATGATTATATCTTTTAATCATTCCTAAAACTAAATTAGATAATTTAACCAAATTTTTCAATAGTATGTCTATATTAATCGATAATCCATCAATATCGTTCTTTAATAACTTTTCCCCATTTTAGTATATCAAATTCCTCTTCAATCTAATTATTTACCTCGAAAATCTGGAAGGAGTATTCACCCCACCTACCACTAATAGTTGGGAAAATTCTAACGGCAAAACACCGCTACAGGAAATACTGATCGGTGTCAGCATATCCGGGTTTTACCTCTTTTAATATCCCTCAAAGCGACTACCATTGACTTTTACCACAAAATTACATATTAAATCGCGTTTTATCATTATAGAATAAAGTCTTCTAACATTGATATATATGTTTACAATATACTTTTAAAAGTCGTGAAATAATTTATTTCATATCAGCCTAAGTAAAGTTAATTCTCCTTTGGATATTAAGTCCTCGGCCGTTCACTTCTGTGAGTCAACAATTTTCTGATTACAGTATTATTCTTGATCCGACATTTTGATTTCTATGACGAAAATATTATGATTTACTTTTAACTGCATCTTTTATCACTAAGAGTATTCTACTTGGATTTCTGATTATGTAATATTGGTCGCGATGACCGGGATTAAGGAAATTGATACACTGACCACGTATCACCTCAAATTCGGAATGTGTCACGCCAGATGACAGTCCGCAGCCGCCTCGGTAGGCCTAGGCCCTCAAGAGGGCTGTTGAGCCATTGGAAGAAGAAGATGATTATGTAATGTATTACTTTGGCTGATCTTGTGCTTGAAACGTACTTCTTCCGCCGATGCTTTCTAATACATTCTCATTCCATAATTCAGAAATAAATTTTTTATCTTCTTCATTAAAAAAATTAAGTAGCTCTAAAAAATTTTCCTTGAACGGAAACACAGGAAATATTATTTTATAATTGTATACCCTCAGCAGTAATGATTTGTGTGAGTTTAACAAGTAGACGTACTTTCTTTATTAATTATTTAAAATAAATCTATCATTAGTAAATCTTATTTCTTAAATAAATTACGAAAAATTTTAATTAAATACGATATCATATTAGCATAAAAACTTTATTACCAAACGTTCCCTGAAACTTCTACCAGAAATATTTCTTCCTCCATTTCAGTCAGATCTCTTCTTTACAGCATGGCTTTTCTATTCCCTATAAATTCGTTTAACATCAGGAGTTTTCCCTTTTCAGAAACCAGGAGATTCCTCAATTCACACCTGTACTTCAATTACTTTAGGTAATACGCAGTTCCTTCCTAGAGTCCCGATTTCTTAGAAAAACCACGTCGAAAATGGTCTCGTCATCCCTCCGTTGAATCGAAAACGTATTGTAAGTTATTCTTTGAATAATATTCGAATTCTATTAAAATGTTCTCATAAACTTAATAAAATCCCATTATATTTCATAATAATGATTTCGTAAAATTTTCACATTATTAATGGCAAAAACGTTCAAGTATAGTTGCTCACTTTTAATGAATCACGTAAAATTTTAACTATCTATTTTAACATTAACACAGGTTTACAAATGTACAATATTTATTTCATTACTCATTTAATTCTGAAATGCTAGTTTAACGTAACATTAATCAAAGTGTTAAACTACCTATTTTACAAAAATAGATTGTTGACTATATGTTTCAATAAACACTTAATTATTACATTGTTGTTACAAATCAGTTCTAAATTTCTTTTATATATTAGTTATAAAACTACAGAAAATGAAACTAATTTTCAATTTTTTTGTATCTGAATTATCAGTAAACCTAGTGTATACTATTTGCTGAGTTGTAGTTTTATACTATCTTCTGAAGCACTCTGTAAAATTATATGAGGTACATCAATAGTTACGGTACATCATGCAATAAAATTCATTAATGACCTGTAGTTCCATAACAAATTATGACAACCAGTTAAATGTTATCTGTGTAAATATGTGATGTAAAATTATAGCAGTCTTAATGACAGAAGGGTTCACAAAACTTAAAAAAATATGTTTTTTTTTAAAAAAGTCCAACTTTTTATTTCTGTTATCACAGTTCTGACGCAAGTTGCACGTGTCATTTCTTCATTGCTCTCGTTATTACAATAGCATGTTCATGACTTTACAAACAAAAATAATTTACCCCTCAGCCCCATACATGTTTCGAACACGTTCCTTGACTTACTGATAATCATTCATTCACACCAGCTGACGAGGTAAATAAAAGATAATCTTGCTTCACCAAGAAAATTAATTTTGTCAAAGAGAATCCATGACTGGAACTAATATAAATAAAAAGTATAAGTTTGGAATCATTATAATATTAATATGTAAAATTATATTGGTCATACTGTAGAGCAGTAATTTTAAGCACATGTCTTTGATTTTTAACGATAGAAATTTAGCAAGAATATTATAACTCGGAGACAGACAGGCAAAATGCCTGGGTGAAAACGTTTCTGTCTGCAACTTCAAAAGATTAGGCTTGTTTTGTTGAAGGAACGTTCACTCTTTCCCAAGGACACTCTTCGTCAGCTAAAAGGTTCCAGCACTTGTCGGAGGACCAATAAAGATTAGCGAACACACGTCACATGTGGTGGCGATTTCCTTGGAGAAGGGGGAAATAAGAGTTTAGCTGTAAGGTGAGAAGACAAAAAAGGGAAAGAGTTGATCAATACGTTGAATGGGTGAGGAAGCAGGGAGGCAGGTAGTGTTGCTTGTAAGTAGAAGGGAACAGGAAGCCAAAGAAGTAGGGGGAATATAGAAAGCAACAATTAAAAAGACATTATTAATCGAGAGGTAAAAGGCAGCCATTCAAAGGTGAGCACTGTTGATGTAGAGTTAGAAGGAAGAGAGAGCAAGGAAGGCAAGCACTGCGTACTTGTCTGTAAGTTGAAACAAAGTAGTAGTAACTGTGTGTTGTGAGTACAGGAGGAGGAAAACTGTATTTCTCTCATTCCAGAGTCTTCTTCCGTCAACAGATGGTAAATCCACAACCCGGCCTAGAAATGCGAGAATGGAAGAAGGAAAATTAGTAAGCAGAACGTCCGGAATTGCCGCGAAGAAGAAACAGGTTCGACACGAAAGTAAAATCTCTGCAGAAAGTTGTTACTCTAATAATTAACCCTGAGAAACCCTTTGAAATATAAACAATCATCTCATTTAACAAATATATTATTGTAAATAGTGTGCAGGACCCACCAAATAATTTTTTTATTAAAATAAAATTATTACGTTTTTAAAAACGCATATAATTTTTCAAATAATTTTAAATAATAACCCAACTATTATCTTTGAAATACAGACGTGTGAATACTTTTGAGTCATAAAATCTTTGTGATTTTTATTTTACTGGCGCTTATCTCTCCACGCCAGCTATGCCCACAGGGATTTTTGACGTTTTAATTGCAGTGTGGCGACCCGAGAAAACTCCCCGTATAATAACACCGGGCCGGCGAGGACGGAACATTTGTCACGGCAACTCCTCGGGACTTGGCGGACCAACGCTGCAGGGAATAGAGTGTTTCCGAGCGGTCGTTTATCAAGCGCCAGCACAGCAACTGTTAGTCATTTAATGCTTCACTTCGTCAGGTCTCGCTAACACAAATTACGGAAATGTCATTGGGGACGGTGGACACGAAACGATAACTGTTTGCGATCGGTGTGGTTGGGTCTAGTATATGTATCCAAGGGGCATATAAATATATACCCACTACCACTACTCAGATTGCTTTAATCTTTAAGTATCACATGCACTGAGATTCTGATAGGTACGTTAGAGGAAAGAAAGGATTCAATCAGCAAAGTTTTTATCTTTCTCTACCTTTCACAACCCCACCTTTTTCCATTTCAATTCACTTCGTATACTGTTAAAGGAGAGAAGCTTGTTTCCCCTTCCCGTCACACCCACAGACAAAAAGAAAACAACAGAAATATGTACATAAAGGAAAAAGTTGATATAAATTAAATATATCATAAAGTAAATAAGTGTGTAACGTAAATTATTCTAGATTTTTTATTTGTAGTGTTTTTGGTTCTGTTGTTTGGCTTAGTTAAGTACGAAGTTCCAGCTACTTACCTTAAGCTGGAGCAAGTAACGAGATCTGTCCTGGCTGCGTGGCGCAGCAGTTCTTAGCTGTAATTACTAGAGACTTCACAGGTCGTGTGGCTTTTAGGGCTAATTGCACGCTTCACTACTTTAGGGAGGAACGGTGTTGGTGTTGTGGACCTGTAATTATTTTTTAAATTACATTATATACATTTTTAGGCTCGTATACTGAAGCACGTGCTCAGAAAAGTTTCAAAATTGTAAACGTTTCATTTTTCTTTTTGAGCTGTACTTGAGAAAAATCTGAAAATATATATATATATATTAACTTCACTTGAGGTTAACGAAGTCACAGTTACTGGGAAATATAAAAAATTGTATGTGCTCAACATTTAGTGTTTCGTGGAACGTTTTCCCCTCGTTTTTAGATTTCCTTGAAACAATTAATTACATTAAAGCTACAATAACCAACTAACCGAGCGAAACTAAAAGACATTCACAAAGCAGTTAATAGAATAAGAATATTATCAATACGTTTCGTCCCTAATTTGGGACTTTATCGTGTGTAAATCATTTATTGAAAAAGATACATATGTAGACTATTCATTATTAAGAAAATAACAAATATTTATTCAATGAGGTGGAATATTATAATTATATAGAGGCAGGATGACAATTAAAATACGAACAAACTTAAGCAATTATTTAACTTTTTATTTCGTTTCTGATTTACATTTTCTCTTGGTACATCTACTACAAATCTAAAATGAAGGCTGTCTTAAATATTGAAAAATGATGGTTACTGAACTGAAGGTTTTTATTTGCACAAGTCTCAAGCTAGCTTTTAGGGTCATATCGGTAAGGGAAATAAACAAACGGCTAGGAGAGATTACCCTCATTGCTTTGAGTGGGCAAAGGAACCTGCTCGGCGACTTGGAGTCTTTATCAGGTACTAATCGATTTCTGAGAAGTTGGTTAGGTTTCCTCAGAATAAATCACGTACTTGTAGTTGCACTTCTCTTCCTTGTGACGCGTATAAAATTTCGTCCCATATTTTGTCTTATTCATATAAATTAATTTTACAATATAAATTTTCGGAGAAAAAAACCGGCAAGAAAATCACAGCCATATAACATTAAGCGTGACAGGTGCAGTCTTTGTCTAAAAGGTATTTGTGGCTTGCCAGAAAACCCCAGTTTAGCATGGTGTTTGAACCAAAAGATTACTAAGAGTGGCCCCTCCCAAATTTTGAATTTTTGGAGAGGAATATAGGGACGCGAACCCCATTGGAGGACCTGGGGAAAATAGAAAAAGCGGGGAAACCAATCACGTTTGAGGAGAGCTGAGTTCGAAGTGGAGAGTAACACGAAACCAGGATTCGGAAAAGAGAGTTGAAGGTGAGAGTTCAACCCGAGGAAACGGAAATTCAGTCTGACTGGCTTTGAGTCTGAGAGGAGAGGCGATCTGAGTGCAAGTATAACAAGGAAACGGCACCACAATAGAGTCCTGCCGCATCTATGTTGACTCGAAAGTTGCCTTTTCGTTGAATACAGGACTTCCAGTGAACAAGGAAACTAGGAGAGGATAAATGTAAAGTAAGGAACAAAAGGCAATAATCTCTAGCTCTTCTATGCATATAAACACGAAATACAGCCCTGAGTAAAGTATATTAAATTTACATAAGTCTCTTTCAATATTATTCCTTCGGTTAGTGTTTAGTAAGGCAATATAAAATTTATTAAAATTAGTTAATTCCTAAATATTGTAATATTGTTGATTCTTTTACTTTTGTTAACAATATAAATGTAATTTCAAAGTTGAGATTTAGGGCGCCCACCCATTTAAATATAATTCCAATTTTTTTAATATATTTGTAAATTATAAAATCCACGTCACATCCTCCTTCACGGGCGAATATGATTTCAGCGGGTGATAATATCTCAGCAAATAAGGTGGTAGAATTTATGGTGGACTTGTTTTTTTATTTCCATGTGTTACTGAAAGAGTTTCCTTCTCCTCTACCTTATTATTCTTCCGGATTATGAATTTAACTGATACTATCTAGACATCTTCCTTCTCTTTCCGTCTCCTTTCTTCCCTGACCTCCCTCATATTCCGAGACATGATACGAACTGTCTTTATCGTCTCATTACGTCGTCCCAGCCAATCTTTCTGTCACCCCACTGTGGGCAAAACACCACTCCTCGTTACTTGTGTATTCCAATCCTGTTGAGATGGGGAGGTTTTCACAGGTCATCGTCCACTGATGGCAGTCCAACCTTAATTCTCCAGCTTTGTTTCTAGGCATGAATATAGGTGACTTCACGGCGCCTGGAAATTTCACAGCCTGCATCTGTATTTTCGTCTAATTTTTTTAATATAGCACGTAAATAGACTAATTAAATGGGGAGTATTTCTCTGCACTACAAATAATTAGTATTTCATTAAAATCTTCCAAAAAAATAAACAACCACAACAGGCAGTGATCCAGGTAATGCCTTTGAAGTTAACTATAAAATTATTTATGTAATAGTTATTCATAAATGGTTGATTAAATAGCCTGTAATTAAGTACAAATTATTCAGTTTCTCTAATTATAGAAATAAATATAGAATAAAGGAAATTTTCTTATTAAACTAATGAGTTAAGTACCATATGTCAATTTTTCAACTCATTCCGCTAAATATTTAAGGGAAATAAATACAATATTTTACTTTTATTCACAACTAAGAAGATTGATCAGCTTATGACAAAAATACACAATATTAACTAAATACATTTTTTTAAAATTTTTCTCTATTTGATCTATTAAGTGGAAACCTTTTGTATCAAACGACTCGCTTTCCCTCTGATGGTTCATTTCTAATATAAGTTTGTTTAAGAACGTTATTAAAATCATAGCGAAGCATCGTACTTTGTAAACCAATGTTTAAATACAAACGAATTATAAGTCTGTCCTTTATTTTGAGCGCAATAAGGCGTGGTATTACACTCGTCCAGCTTCGGTGCCATCAAGTATACTACAGCTAATTTTGCGGTTTGTCTGTCACAAGAGAAACAGCGAAGGCAAACATTTCGTCGTTCAGCCAATTTTCTCGATAGCAGCTCCACTGTTAACAAACACACAGGCACCAATATCATTAATTACTGCTCCCTGCCTGATACTTGTAAACGTCGCTGTCTATATCAGTACGACATACGTCCACCAAAACGGAGTGGCAGATATGTTTGCACAAACGACGTTATTGGCAAACATTCTCTCTAAAATTGACAGCAAAAAATGAAGGAAATTTTTTCACTTCATTTGAGACAATCAGTGAGTATAATTATTCTATTTTTATAGTACACTTCTCTTTTACAAGGGACGAAGCTTAAAATTTGATGATTGACTTAAGGAAGTAGTAATTCTCGAGATATCTAGTATAAATGCCAACCACGTTGAAATTAAAATTGTGTATTGCTAGTTATTCTCCTCGTCAGACCGATATTTGAGGTTATGTAGGAATGCCACGCTCAACTGGAAAAAACTGACACCAAAGGTTACTATTTTTACTTGACTGTAGTCAGTAAATTACTTGTTCCTTATACCATTATTTATAAAAATGATTTCATTCTTGTAAAGCTGCGCTCCTCAAACTGTTTATAATTGAAATGATATACAGGACAAATGAACAATTTACATTTTTATTAGATTAAAAATATCACAAAACTAATGAACATGCGACGAATAAAAATGTTTAAAAATGCATGTAACGTTTTATTCATTTTGAAAGACAGAAACTAGTTTGTAATACTTAGCAATAAATTTACGTTAACTTGTATGAGTAGATGTTAAAATTAATTTTAACATGAAATGAAAATATTCAAACAAGCCATAAATGGAAATGATTTACTGTAAAACAATATACGAATATATAAGATATATAACATGAATTACATTATGCTTATCTATGTACTTATGCCTAGTTGAGTGTGGGGTACAAGAGACAAAGTGGACGTAAGGGATAGGCGGGGGGCGGGATTATTTTTTTAATGTCAATATGGAGTCACTGAATTATTTCTGACATTCAACATACCGGCTTAGTTCAATTTCATTCACTACAAGAGTATAACATTAAGTATAAAATACAACCCTAAACTTGTGGAGCTATATCGACCAATTTAATGGAGGTGTTCCTTGCGTCCCGGAAACAAACACTGTGGGAGTAAGACACGTCAAAACATGACTAGAATCTCGGGCAGACGGGCGTGGAAATATTACAAAAATAAAAATGGCTAATATTTGCGCTGTCTTGAGATGTAGAAAAAGTGCTTCATAAACTATAGAAGTTTATTTTTTACTATATTTTTCCCTATTTTATGATTTAAATCTGTCTTATAATGAACCATTTGGATAGAAACTAATTAGTTCAACAGAGATCCTGCATATTAAAATTAGTAATAACGTAAATAAATTACTTCAAAAAATAAACAACCTTAAAATTTCACTCTAAACGCTTTGTCAAAATAAATATACAAAATTCAAAATACACTCACAGTACAAAATTCCCAAGAATTCTCACTTGAAATTATTTTGTCTATGAATGCACAATAAATCTATTGAAGGTTAATGATTAAAAATGGTTAAGTATTACTTTTTATCAGGCTTCGGTATTTCCTGATGTTCTAATTCCGGGACAAAATTTGCCCAAGGTGTTCATTCAAAGTATGGGCCGTGTTTCCTAGAAATACATTATTTTGAAGGCGTTCTAAAAAATCTTTTGTGCTGTTTTTATATTATCCTTCCATGTATACCTGGTCTTTATATTATGGGAAATAAATGATACAATGAAAGAGCAGGAGAGTGTAAACAATAGTCACTTATTTAATCTTATATTACGAATATTTTTACTCTGTTTTCCTTCATGTTTCTACGAATATGTTTACCATGTTTTGTAACAATTGCTCCTCGCGTTTACATTTGTATATAAATAATATACAAACAGACGTACATACGGGTACAACTTATTAACTTAAGTATTTGCTTTTTATAGGAAGCTGTTCGGATAAAACAATAAGCGCATTTGTATCATCGCGCATTGTTTACTGACAGTCGTGGGAAAAATAATAACGGCTCTACGAGAAGCTTACAAGATTATAAATTCCCGAAGTAGAATTGTTTATGGAACCTCCGTTCTTCTTTCCGTTTTTGTTAAGGATCAAATATGACGCAAGTTGTAAAGAGGATGGGAATTTATTAGAAAACTATATTTTACGTTAATACTGGACGAAGTTCTCCAACAAGAATACTTTAAAACTAGCGAGGCTATCTCAATATACTTGTAAATGCAAAGGTAAGCTCATTCGACTTCATTCGTGCGGAAATAGTTATTTTTATTTTACCCACAAATCTTAAGTACGGTATCATTAATTTATGATCGTTTCACGGAAAACCTAATAACTGCAGTTAGTTTTGAACAGGTCCCGCTTTAAGACGTGTACAACAATAAAGGGGAGTTGCCTGTTTTAGGATCGCCCTCATGTAGCCTGTTAATCCCCCAAAAAAGGGAGTGAGAATGCTTGCTTTACCTCTCTCTCTCTCTCTCTCTCTCTCATGCTGACAAAATAGCGCTTACAATAACACAGTAAGTGGTATGTATGGTATAGGGACGCCTAATACGGCTTTGTACTCGCAGTTGGTTTTCACGGCAATTCAATGGGTTTATAAATATTTGCATTAATATCCTCTGAACTATGCAAGATATTTAAGATAAAATTCCTGTTTCAACCCAAATATTTTTCATTGAAAGCCGTTTAACCCTTTCGGAGCATAGGCAGATCATGAGTATAGGCAACCCGTATATAATTTTTGGAGATTCAAATGCACTTTTGTTAACAAACCTTCCCGTAAAATTAATATTTATAATATATTAAGTTATATTATATTAATATTATCGAAATAATAATAAAGTGAGATTTTCTGTTATTAAACTCTCAAATTTTTACTGAAATCCGTTGAGCCGTTTCGGAGCCTATTCGAGAAAAACATACGGAGGGACAGTCAGTTCAATTTTATTTTTTGTATAGATGTAAACGTATACGTATGGATTTATTGTATAGGTTTCGACGGAAAATATCGAAAACATTACTTGAACCACTCAGTGCTACTCTGAAAAGCATTTGGGCACGTACTGCCACAATACGCGACATGATAGGTCCGGACTATCCGATTCGGGTCCCGTCTCAGACATTTCAAATATAATTAATAATATTATTTTTATAGTTGATTTACAAATCGTAATTTTATGATTACAATAAAAGTTTCAAGCATTTAAGTTACTCTCGATTGTTAACTGTTAACGCAATACACCAATTCCTTATGTTCCATAAGTTCCTGATTACGAAAATAATTTATGTAGTAAATTGTAACTAATTTATGATTATGTCAAACACATTATTTGATATTAATGCCTTACATGCCTTAATAATGGTTGTTTTACAGCAGCGTTTCGCTAAGAATTTACTTTTACCGATAATGGGATACCAATTCCCACCTTCCATTCGTTTAATTCACTGTCACGTTAAAAGCCTTTCGGTGAGTATAAATTTTGTCTTTAGTCAGCTCTCCGTTACCAACAAGTTTTTCTTCATTTTGCTTGAAATTGTTTTAGCGGGAGCTTTCAGCGAAGACTTAATAAGGAAGGGTTAGGGAGGGGGGAGGGGAGGAGGCTGAATGACTGAGCGGCGTTGAGTGGAAGTGATGGCTGTTCCAAGGAAGGCAGGTGAAGTTCAGGCAGGGCTCGGTCAGCCACCAGAACTTCGCGCGGTTTTCAAGGCGCTTTGTTATTTACGACAGCTGCTTGAAGCGAGCGCCTCGTTGAAACATTGCGGTTGTACGTTACCAGAGAGGCCAAACTTCCGGAGACGGCCAGCTGAAAGATCAATGAAACCAGTTCACGCAGTCTTACGAACCAAATGGATGAAACAAGCCTTCGGAAAAGTGATTTTTCATTTCAAATGTGGAATTAAAAACAACTATGAATTCATACCAGTATCACATAAATATAATTTATTGATTAACTGGGTACTCGGCGATGCCCGAGCGTTTATTGTATTTGCCCGGTGAATGAAATAATTCTACACAAATTAGCTTTTGGTAAACACGTGATTCGAATGTAATTTCACCCGTCACATGCTGGGCCATTAGCTCTTTGTGGGGCACACCCTCGACCAGTTAGTTATAAATTAGCCATAACTTTACGAATGTCAATAATTTTGATGGTACATCAATTAAAGATCCTAAATTTTCCGGTTCATTAACAGAGTGAAAAACATTCTCAATGCCTAATTTCCCCGGATCTATAAGTGATTCCAGAATACATCCGGTATATTAGAAAATTGAAAAATAAAAACTTGAAATGTTTTAGAATGGACAGGAAGAACTAGTACAAATTTCACACATAGTAAATAGATTTTTTAAATGTACATCGTTATAAATTAAATCTCAAATAATGTACGATTTTCATGAAACACAGTCGTCATTGATGAAATAAATATTACATACTCTTGCTCCAAACACTATTGCATTATTTTGATTAACACTTTTTTTGATAGCAAAAAATATTTCTACGATATGAATGTAATTGTGAAACAAGTATCCAATTAACTGAACAGAATAACTAACGAAATGGAAACCTAAATATTTATAAAGTTGTTCGTAAAGCTCTTTGCATTCTGATGATAATTTTTCACTAATTTATATCAGTCACTTCATAAAACAAAATATATTTCAATTTCTATTTTCAAATTTTAATCTGAAGGAGCTTTCGGCAATTGCCATATTCATCTACAAAATAAATTACAAAATATATATTTTTGTATTATTGTACATTTTATTTATTTTCAATTGAATAAAAATTTCCCCAGCCACTTGCTTAGATAATGTTACGTCTCAAATTTTAAAAAAAATATTGCAATATCATACTGATGTAGTAAAACTGAATGTTATATTAATATTGGCTAGAGACCAAATCTCTTAATTACAGTCCCTTATTACGACGAGAAACCGTCAGGTATTAATAGGACACGGGTTACATAATAATTCTTAAAGCATGAACTATTTTTCACCGAAAGAAGGAAACACAAAAAGATTCCCTGAAATATTGGATGTTAAATCTGATTTTAAATTAAACAGAAATATTAAAAAATTATTTGGAGATATTTACAATCATAATTTAATTTGTACGTATTTTGCAGAAATTAATTTAATTTAAAACATGAGCGTAACACATTAGCATAGAAACATTTTCAAATGTGGCGCTTATCTGTGTATTGTTATTCTCAATATTAATAATAGGAACGGAGTAGCTTACTAATAAAAATGTGTTACACATATATGTCAGATCATATAACTAGAAAAATAATTTTAATTAGTAGTATAAAACTTTATTTATTTTATTAGCGATTTTAGCAGCTATTGGGCGTTTCCCTGTAGCAGTTATATATAAATTAAGCTCTATAAATTACAAATACTATTAAGGTATATTTACACTAAAGCACAATTTCATAATGTTTTACCAAATACTGAACCTCAAGTCAAGAGCCAGTCACAATTCACATCACTGCACTTCACTATTTTAATGATTTCTTTATAAAATGATTACCACTCCAATGATTTTAAGAAATGAAATATACACATTATTTTTTAAAATTTCGTGACTTACCCCTAAATTCATCTGTCGGAAAAATTGTCAGAATTCCTGCAGGCAACGAATTACAATCGTGTATAGATCTATTCAGATAATTAAAAAAATAATGATATACAAAAATTAGACATATTTAAGTCAGTATGGGAGTAAAAAAAATTCACAGGGTAAATTTTTATGAGCCGTGTAGTAGAATATTGGATTAACCTCATGGTTAACATGTGAAGTGTTGAGTTTTTCTGAGCACATTGCGTACATATCTTCCTCTTGGGGATCTGGGAACTTCACTTCCTTTGTCCTTCTCGTTCTCAAATTTTCATGCTGGTCAATTTCAATCTGACTCAATTCTAATTCTTCATCTTGTAAAATTCAGGTAGAAAATTGACCACTTCTTGGGGAACCTTACCGTCTAGCCTTCTGTAGCGTTGTATGGTGTTGTGGTTTGTGACTTCCAAAAACCTTAATTGTGGTACACTCTCTTTTGTCGGCGGAAGGGATCTTTTACGTCATTCTAGAACTTTCTTCAGGGTTCGGCAAACTTTATTTAAGGAAAAGTTATGCAAGATATTTGTAGCTTTTCAGACTTTCCGCTTTAAGCTTTTGTGTCCGTTACGTTCTGGGACCGCAATTCCGCGACATGACGGCGCCGGATTCCGCACGTACTGTTTTGAAAGATTTGGATCTCGTCTCGCAATTGTATGCACGATATATATATATATATATATATATATATATATAACGGAAACAAATGATGACCAAACAATTTACGCTAAGTAATTACATTTCCCTTACACAATGCTTTTTCCACAATCTATAACAATTAGTTGACGACTGGTCACCCGCTCGAAACAACATTGTCAAAGATTTTCACCGGAAAGTAGTAAATCATATTGTTCAGATCTGTGGTATAATTTTGGATATTGATTGTGTATTTGTTTGATTTTATATTAATTATTTCCGAAATGATTCTGATATGATACCTACCTTCTTGAGATAATATAAAATATTATAAAATAAAACGTGGAATTAAGATATGTGAAATGTTTGGTTAATAAACCGTTTTTTTCTCCTCTAGCAATTAATATTTGTTCATGTGTTCCCTAATCCTGGTTTTAAGCCCACTTTGTATATAATATAATACATTATAAAAAGTTATTTAAATGTAGTTTATCTATCAATAATTATATATTTTTTTAGTATTTAGGAGAATTACCTACCAAAATTGTATATTATTCTAAAGGTTTGCATGATATGATCACATTTTGATGAAGGCCCCTATATTTATGACCTATAACTGAGGCCAGTGGACCAACTTTGTAGTCTTCTAAAGACTTTATGGAGTGGGAGCAGGTTTATAAAGAGATGATGCATTATTTCAACTGTCTACAATTTTTACACATCTTGCAGTAGAAAAGATAGTTATAAATTTGGTAGTTTTATATTTATAAAAAAATATGACAATACTGTTTATGTGTGGAATGAAATTTATCTCACAGACGACGGGAGTTTCTTGAATTACGATGTTTTGTACCGGGCAAAGCACGTGGCTTCCGGATGGAAATCGTCGTGCTGTTGCTGTCATAGGAATGGGGAATTTTTCTCACACGGAGTAAGGAAAAGTCCTTCCTTGGGCAGAACTTGGCGTCTATTACTCAGCTTGCCGTTTCTATGCTGCCACGCTTATTTCAGCTCATCTTTCTCGTTCATTTAACACGCAAAGACGTTTTTCACTCTACCACTCTGTCCACTCTCATTTCATCTATCGGCCAACACTTTCCGTGCAGCTCCACCTCTCGGCCATCCTCTTTGGCCACGCTTTATTTATATTTCACTACCTCTCTACCTACATCTTAGGAGGGGCTGTTTGGATTTCTCCATCATTGCACAAATTCTGACGTTCTACGAAATAGGGTGAATACCCTCAAATATTTCCGTGACTAATTACAAAATATGAATTTATAAATAACTGTGTCTTGCCAAATAACTGTATCATTTAAGGAAACTGTAGCCGAAAATGATTTATATAAGCATTGAAAAATAAATTATACTGCTTTTTAAAAATATTAGTCCGGTATAAAGACATGGATTGCAGAACTAAACGAAATTAGTACACAAGCATTTGAACAAGTTCATTATTATTTTAAGGTAAATAACTTTTTGGCCAGTAGTCAGTCGGTAATATCGTCAAGCCTTTCGATACCTTTTCGATCTTAACTATTGACGAGTATGTGAATTTCTCACTAAGCAAACAGTTTTTGTGTCTGAAGAAAATTGAAATAAGATTACAAAAATATTAATATTTCTAACTCGACTTTAAAAGTCAGTAAGTTTCACATTACCTTTGTCCTTTTAGATTTCGTTACCTTGTTTGTGCGGCGTGTCGGTTTTACAACTTTTATAAATTTGTGTGAGTGTGTGGTATTTATTTTATCACTAAATGTTGCTTGTTAATTTGCTATTTTCCATATAAATAATCTTATTTTTTTCTCAAATAGTGAATTTTAGAGGCGACTGAGTTAAATGAGCCATAGTTTATCATATTTAAATATCGCATTATGACATAATAAACTTCCTGAAATAAAACTATAAACTTTCTTTCCTATCTAATGGTACTTTATCGATTTCTTCATATTTTATTTATAATTATACCCTATTCATTAAATATTGAATGAAAAGCTTTATATTAACAATATGCGAACATATTTTATTTACATATTCGTTTCAAATTAATGTTTTTCTTCATAGTCTAATTTCAGGTAATTTGCTATATAGCCAATACTTAAATAGCTTATACTATTTTCCTCCAATTACAATGATTAACAAAAAGATTGTTTTGTCTCATAAAAATAAATATGTGATTCTGATCGTATATTTTCTCCTTAATTAAAGTATGAAATTGAACTTTTCACATAACGCACAGTTTCCAACGGCATTTAAAATATTAACCATTTCATACGCAACTTACATTCTGACTTACATCTAAAGTCGTTGCATTGTTTGTAGTCATGTCATTTAAACGTTATACATTTTTTAAAAAATATAATAGGCATTAGCCTGTGAATAAATAAATGACGATTTTCTGATCCCGATTGTCCACAGAAAATCGTTTATTTGCTCATTTCCTCGTCATTCTGAATGTTCCAATATTATGTAGTTGGAAATATTACAATGTTATAAGTTATAAATATTAAATGCGTGATGGGGAAAAGCAGACATTATATTTGAATTCAGAAAAATTAATAACACATTTTTCTATCTGAGACGAGAAATATTTATTTTTATTTATAACCATCTGTACGTATAAGAGAAATATTTTACACGTTTTTCAGAACACAAGAAATAACATCAAGGTCAACTATTTAGTACTAGTGAGACAAAAATAACTTTTTTCTGTGTATTTATGAAATATCAAGTAAAATAATAAATTCTCTTCAATCAATCACCTAATATATTCACGTGATAGGAAATATTAATAGTTCATAGCATAACTTAAAAAGTAATTAATTTTTATTAAAAGACAACTATATCTTACAAATTGAAAAACTTTCATGTGGAACTGTTGTAAACAAATAATTAAAACGAATTGTGAAGTATGCAATAGTCTCACTCGATTGTAAAGGATAGTTGAGTGTTCCTTGGGTTGGTTTACAGTTTAGTTGACACAAACCAATCAGTTTGGAAGGCAGGGTGGCCTTTGAACTTCTCAACTAAATGCGAGAATCAAGCAGATAGCCATGAGGTAAATTGTTTTACAGTTCATTAGTCTGTCAATGCCTCTCAACGGAACTAATACCAACGTTACTTTTCCCTCATGGTGACTGCACAAAAACGACGAGGAATGCGGCACTGATTCCATTTGGGAGTGCTGACGAAATGAGAGGAGAATTCGTGACACGAACAATGCACTTCCAATGCAGAACTTATTGATTTCAATTATTTTATGTTCCCGTAAGAGTAAAGTCGTTCGACAAGAAACTGATATTAATTTGAGCGAATTAACTAACTTACATGAAGTATAATAACCGAATTATAATTCTGTTTACTTATCCAATTGCCTAGTACATTGTTAAGAGGAACATACACGATATAGTATTTGACAGCTTATAATTAATAATAAATGTAAGAATTAATTTATGGACAATGAGGAAAATATATAATAGTTATAAACGTCTGTAAGTTTAAATTAATGTTTACATAAGACCAAAAACAGACAATTAGTAAAATAAAACCAAAATAATTTAATGCAACTGCATGTTTCGGTCCTGATCTTCAGGTTGAAATAAAGTTAACAATACACAAAATTTCAATATTATAAATGTATAAAAGTACAGTCAAAGAGTACAGTAATTAAATAACTAAAGAATATTTAAATTTAAGAAAATCAGTATGTTTTGTAATATTATATTTCCTGAATTAAAACATTGTACATACTGAAAAAATCCGTGTCCGTTTTTACATTCAGTGTATTTGTGTTCCTTTTAATATGAAGCATTTTGAAATTATTTCAGTTAGATTCTAATATAAGTTTTGAAAAAATGGATAATTCATCTAGTGGAAGCTATAAATTTGCTACGTGTTCCTTTATTCTTGAGATGATGGGTCGTTTAGTTTGGCCTATGCATACTCATGGCCAGCCAATACAGTTTAATTGATAAACTACATTGTAAATTTTGTTTTCTATCAACTGGGTCTTTGAAATGTTTTATAAAAATGGATAAATTATTGGTTGATTTAGTTATGAGCTGTGTGAATTATGTAAATGTTGGTGAAATGGCATAGTAAAGTAATTTGATAAGGGTTGCGTGAGATTGGTGTTGGGTATTTGGCCTTTGTGTTTAAGTTACCTTTTTTAAAATAATTTATTTATGAAATTTCATAGATAAGAATTAGTTGTTAATATATTTTTAACTATTTCCACTATTTTAGCCCAAGGCGTCATCAATGCATCCAGAAGCAAATTGCTGCCAGAGAGTACAGCTGCAGTCTTCTGTCGGTATCGTTGATATTGAATTTTAAAGTTCACATTGCCAGTTATATTTCCCATAGAAACTATGCTTCTTTTGATTTACCCCACAGGTTACCTAATGTTTAAGAGTTTCAGTATTTAAATTTATTATTGCACTACCGTTTTCACATTAATTCATGTTTTTACTGGGATTTATGAGTTTTAGTGATAAAACATTATTATTTTCAAAATAAATCTCTACAATGATATTAAATTTATTATTAATTTATTTTCATTCAAAAAAATTATTTTCACAATAATTAAATAAAATAACTTAATTAATAAAAGTAGTAAGTTAAACCCCATCTCATATTCTAATAGCCTTATAAGATTCACAGATTGTGAAAGAAATTTAGTAATAAATAAAAAGACGACGAATAACTCAGCATTAATATCGCTATTTATTTACAAAAGCGACGTTTCATCTCCATTTTGAGACTTTTTCAGGCCAAAATTTCGGCCATAACCGTCGCTGGAGATGGTCCACCGCGGCACCAAATTCTTCGCATGTAAATTCAATAATATTTTTGGATGAGGAAGTCAAGAAGTAAATAGGATGTATTGCTAAATTTTAAGCCTGAAGAAGCCTTAAAATGGAGGTGAAACGTCGCTTTTGTAAAAAATAGTGATATATTTAATGCTGACTTTTTGGCCGTATTTTTATTTATTGTTAATTATAAAGTCAGAAAAGTTTGTTGTAAAGAAATTTAGTGTTTTAGATGTTTCTGTTAATACATGTTTTGTCAAGCAATTTTTGTTTATAATTAACTCATAAAAGACTCCTTGGTTATTATATATTTCTATTTTAATATTTTTTTTGTTTCTTAGGGATACGATGAATTTTAGCAATGAATAATGAAGCTTACTTTGGAAATAAAAGGGACGCCTAGTCTCTAAGTCTCACAGATCTATCACAATGCATTTGCAATTTTTGGCAAGGCTTTCGCCGACGGAAGACCACTGCCATCTCGAATTGAATTCTCGATGCTGCCAAGCCCCGCATGTGTTTGCGCGGCCAGGGTGATGAATGTGCCTCCGGTTGACAGCGGGAATACAAGCGCGGCCAGTGATGAATTGGCGACGCGACCGGCCGGCCTCTTCTACTAGCCACAACGCAATTTTCAGGTCGCCCCCGTGTGGTAAATGCAAACATCACCCGGTCGATGCTGATAAGGCAACGCAAAGCTTGTCTCTTTCATTTCACTCACTATATAGTTGTTTATATGACGTAAGAACAATTTCATTTGAGTAATAATTTAAAATAATTACAGTGAATTATTTGTCAAGGTACTTGATATGTTTCCTTCACAGATCTTAAAAACTGGCTTCTTTGTTTGGGAGGGAGGTGGGGGGGGGTGATCCTGGCAACTCCCCTTTAATAACATAGGAAGTGAATTGAAAAGAGGGATGTGGAAGGTAGAGCGAGGTAGCCAAGGGTTGACTAGGGCACACAGGCTATATTTTAAGCATCATATCCGGTTGTTCACCTAAAACGGATGCAGGAAAACCCCTAGAAAACCTGCAAACGTGCTCGTCTAACAGACTCCATAGTTTTAATAGAACAAAAAACTGACTATCCTAGGAGAATGAATTCTGAAACTTAGCCAGATCTGAATCAGAACCTACTCTTATTTCTCGTGGAAGTGACGAATCAGAACTTCGGAAATCGCGTATTAGCTTAATGCAGTCGCCATCAATGGCTCATTAAAAGCGCTAATTGGTGGAACTCACCCACCGTAAAGATATGACTATTGATCTTCGAAACCATGCCGAACATCAAATGATTCAGCAGTAGAAGTGATCAATACTGAAGGAATTGTGTCCATATAGAATGACAAAGTAGAGGATGTTTTTGAGATATGGAAATTTGACAGCCATGATTCCAAGTCCATTCCAATAAATCCTTTAGATGCGCTAAACGATTGTTTCTATAGTACCAAACGGACAACAATTTCCGTATTCTCAAGTCTAACGTGCGTTGTAAAATATGCAACGGTATAAGTTGACTCATTAAATCAGAAATAAGGTTTTATAATACTTATTAGTGATATAATTACACCTCTCAAAAAGACAGAAACAGTTTCATAAAATAAATAGAACCTTCCGTTTCTTATGTTGGAATTTCTTCTGATGTAATAATTCAGATATTTATGAATTCCGGAAACATGGCATAAAACATTATTTATTTTGAATGTCTAAAATTTTAAGATTTATAATACAAGAAATTATACTGAAATTCAGTAAAATATAAATAAAAATTTAATTACAATTTATTTTTTGCAATATATGTACAGACGTGAGAAAAAGTTAACGAGAATCGTTTGAGTCGATTTTTATGAAAGAACCGTTCGCTAAGATGACATTAAAAATAGTTACGGCTCAGTTCCATTCGTTGAGTAGTAAGCGAGTTACTTGAGTATTGAGCGAACTTCCTGCCGAGTCGGTTCTGGAGCGAGATACTTGAGTCGTCGGGTTGGAGTAAGAAAGATCTGTTTAGTATTTACAAATTAGGTTAAGTATTTCTAAACGGAAAATACGATTTATCTAAAAATTTAATTTTTAAAGGAAATAATAAAACTAATAAAAATTACGTTCTCGGCCTTGGGTATATCACCCCAGCCTCAAAATATTAAGTATCTAGAATTAATAATTATATAATTAGATCGGATGAGCAAGTGTCTTGAACTATCTGGATTTCATTTAATATAGTTGTTTAAAGCTAAATACAGATATTATATAGCGTTTGACGTCGTTTTACAACAGAAAAACTGGAAGCAGAAGCAATCAGCAGTTGAAGGTCTCAAAAATATATTTAAACGCAAAACGTGAAATTCTCACCTGGCTGTTCAACAATTACTGTTCCAAAGCAGCAGTCTTAAATTCCGAAAATTCCTAAATTGCCATTGTTCTGTCGTCAAATATTCTATACAAATCATGGTGTTACAGCTTTGTGGGTAATATGCTACCAACAGTAACGCAGCCATTAATTTCAGACATTAGGATCATTTTCAGATGATCTGTTTTTACTATCAAAATTTTGCAATTTTTTAAGTTGTCACTGTAACGGATTTAAGAGTATGGAGTGGAATAATTTAAGTATACTCATACTCAGATAAAATGTTAATTATACTGTGTTAGTTCCTTTTTTTTCATGTAATCGGAAGGGATTGTAATCAGTCTGAGCTTTTAGTCCACTCTTGTTGTTGCCAATATTAACTAAGTGTTTCCATTGCTTGTCCAGCCACGACAGACTATTACCCAATTTGCCGTGTTTGTGTTTGCTTCGATGACATACATTGGTAAATAAACAATTGGTCCTTCACAAACACTTTTCACCTAGAATATAGAAATTTAAGGTTTTATGACATGGCGTCTTATTTTATGGGCACTTAGACATACTTTATTGATTGTTTATGTTACTTCTAGTTTGATATTTTTAAGGCATTAAGTTACGAAATATCAGAATAATGCTGTATATTTGAGGAACATACAACGTTACATCTCTGCGATAATACCTGAAAAATTAATAATGAGCCGTGCCGTAGACAATAGGAACGACTCATTTGTCATGATTGGGCTCATCTTTAATAACGTTCGCAAATATTTAGAGGCATGTGAAGTAAATTAGTCGTTTAAACATTAAGTTTTGAATTTATATAGGGATTTTCCTATTTTAACATAGTTTTGGACGTAATAAACCATGAGATATTTTAAAATATTTTTATTCTGAGCTTATCAAGATACCCAAATACATTTTAAAATGTGGAAACACCCTTATTATTTTGTTCTACGTGTGTTAGAAGAAATTTTCTGTCTCATTAACGCTATTGCTGTGCCGCACATTTCTGTATTTTTTGATGAGGAAATCACTTTCCTAATATAAACAGTTTACAGAATAGAAATGGTAGAGTGATACTGTTGGTTTTACAGCCCAAGATATACTGTTTTCTATTTTAAATATTCTTTTTTCAAAGCACTAGAGCCCGAGGTGGGCCTTGGTTGCCTTTGTGATTTCCTCGATTCATCTATTCTTTTCTGTATGTCTTCTTCCACCATCCAAATATCTTCATCTTCTTGCAGGTCGCTCACTACATCTTGGAGCTATCTTTTCACAGCTCTACCGCGTCTTATTCCACCATGAAGTTTGCCTCTAAGTATCTTTATGGGCATTCTTTCCTCTTCCATTCTTTGTACATTTCCCTACCAAGAGATTCTACGGGATTTCACAAAACTAACTATATTTTCTCCTTCTATTTTATTGTTCACTTCTTGGTTTTTGCGTATCCTCCATATTTCACCATCATTAACTGCTCCATATCTTATCCTGATAACTTTTCTTTTAGATATACGTAGTGTGTCTGCAACACTGTTACTAAGAGTCCATGAAAATGCTCCATAGGTTACTATTGCTCTAATGATAATTTTATATAAGTGGATTTTCGTTTCTGTAGTTATTACAGTGGATTTTAAGAATGTAATGTTGGCAAAATATGTTTTGTTACCTCGTATCACTCTTTTGTTGATTTCATCTGTCATATTATTTGTGATATTACGGTTCACGCCAACATATATGACGTCGCTGACTCCTTCAAGATTATATCCATTTACCTCCAGATTTTTCAGCCTTCGTTTGGTTTCTGATGTCGACATTCTCATGTATTTGGTCTTTCCTTTAATTATTTTGAAAGCTATGATTTTATTATGTTTCGTGTGTTCAAAATATCTCTTCTTGTTATTAAGGGACACGGGGAATGAAATATTGGCCAAAATCTTTTAAAAAAATGGGATTTCTAATTTTTATTTATTTATATGCCTTAAATTTAATAACTGAAAAAAGAAGCTGCCAACCAAAAGAAGGAAATAGTAACAGATTCTGCAGGACAATTGTAATTCATATGTTTCGTTTAAATTTAATAAATTATTACTGTTTTTCAAAAAAAAGTGTTTTTCTCAGCTTCATTATTTCAGGTACCCAAACGCTTCTATGAGTCACAAATATGAAGATATTGTCTTCATTATTTTTGTACATAATCTACATGCTAATTCCTTCAAAAGCATGTATTTGTTTTTAATTGTTCAAGTAGTTTAGGTGAAAAAAAATTTAAAGAACTGAAAAGTGCCAATTTGTAATTAACCGTATAAGCTCTTAATAAAAAAAATTATTTTCTCCCCAAAGTTTAATTCAGTTTCAAAAATAATACTGAAAATTGATAAAAATGGTCAGTCCTACATATAAATGTAAAAAAAGATAAAATATATTCAAGTATGTAACGCAAGGAACATTTTCCAAACTGCCAAATTTTGAAAATAATTTTCTAAATATCTCAACTAAAAAGTTTAGAAAAACAAATTTTTTTACATTGCTACACATGTATGTTGGTAGCACACAGTTAAAATTTCAGCTCAGTAGCAATTCATTTACAGGAATTTAAAAATTCAGTCCCCGTGTCCCTTAAGTCAATCAATGCCAGACATTGTTTTTATTTATAGAAAATATTACTTCTGGTGTTCATTTCTTAAACAGCCCTATGTACA
Organism: Eucriotettix oculatus; assembly: GCA_034510155.1. Lineage (NCBI taxonomy): Eukaryota > Metazoa > Arthropoda > Insecta > Orthoptera > Tetrigidae > Eucriotettix > Eucriotettix oculatus. The sequence goes on along the minus strand of CM067378.1, from coordinate 38,947,280 downwards.
GCGATGTTATATAATGTAACATAATGTGAGTCACCTTGTTTTTCATCCGATGTTTTTTCTCAGGATTTGCTTGCCTATCCACCTATGCATACTTTACATTGTGATTATATCGTAGAGGTCTGTATAAGTTTTATCAATTTTGTTTTGGCATTCCATCTTCCTTTAGAATTCTGAGCAACAGGTACCAAATAGTACTATCAAAGGCTTTTTTGTACTCAACAAAAAATAAATATTATATTCCAAACATTTTCCGTTATTTCTCAAATTGTAAATATATGTTGTTTCTCTACCCGTTCTACGTCCACATTGGCATTCATCAAGTAGGTTTTCTGTATATATTTTCAGAAACCATTCGATATAAGGGTAGCTTTGAAGAATCGGAAACGCGATAAACGCTAAGTTTTTAAGAAAATATATTGGGACGCGTCTCTGTGATATAGCCGTGAGGGTCGAGATACCAGAATCGTCTGTCATGTGCTCGAACTTGCGACCAGGTAACTGGCCGTCACGCGGAGATCGTCAAGCAACATAGGTAAGCCCTCATATTATCCGTATTTATTGGTGAGCAACTTCTCATTGTTTGTAGTCTAATGACCTGCTAAAGTTGACAATAAATTTTAGCCACATATTTAATTCAAATTCAGGGATGTTTTTAATAGCTTTATTAATATAAGTGTATATTTAAGCTAGTATGAATGAGAGTGTGTGAGATTTATGAGCTTTGTGGGTGTGAATTGTACTTTGAATTTTAACATATATTGCTTGTTAGCTAACCATAGTCACACCCACGACTTATCAACTTATCTACTGCTCGACTGGCAACCGTAATTTTGGTTTTTAGAAGACGATTGTTGTTTTCAAAGATCAAAAATAAAATAATTCTGCATATACAATATCGCCTGAGCCGGCATTCGACAGCAAATTGATCAGAGGAAACAAATAATCGTGACTCATATTATGCTGTATAATACTATTGTTTACCAATTTCAGTATCCATATTTTCTTGCGTTCATCCGTTAAATACGCTTTAATGTACTCGTATTGTACAGAGTTTTGCAATACCGATTTTACTTTTTATATAGGTTTTCAAAAGTTATACCAATAAATTAGCATAAAAATAAATTATATTTATTGAATAGATTATACATATATGAAAAACCATACCTAATAACTGTATATTTTACTACTATGTGATTGTTTGATTGATTAAATAGTTTATATTGCCAGGTATAATTTTCGTCTCTGTTCTGGAAAATATTTTTAGAGTGTTAGATGCTACGTAGTTGAAGAGATCATGTGATCATCATACGATGCTCTAAATATGTTAGTACGTAAGTATTAATTTGAATATGGTATACAATTATCTGATCTGCAATTAAATAATGCAAACTCCTTTGTAAGTACTACACTTCGTATGGTTTTTTGTTTTGATGGAAATACTTCGTAACGTGTTTACGTCATAATTGGATACGGCTTAGCATGTAATATTTAAAAATAGATTGGACTCTAAATGTGAAACTGGGAATACAACCAGTTTTTTCCAAGTATTCTGAAATTTCCGGGAGAGATAAGAATAATTATTGCATAATATCGAGTCCCGCTTTTTTTTCTCCATGGCTCTACAGCCCATTGAGGGCCTGGGCCTACCGAGTCGACTGTGGGCTGTCATCTTACATGATACATTCCGAATTTGGAGTGACACGTGGTCAGCGTATCGATCCTCCAACAGTCTTAATCCCGGTCTTCTTGACCACGACACAAACATCCAAGCCCATGCCGGGATTTGAACCCGGGACCTCTGGGTTGTGAGGCAGCAACACTAGCCACTACACCACAGTAGGTCGGCATCGAGTCCAGCTATCGACGGAATATAAAATAAAGAAGTGAGGAAAAATTGTTAAATGCTCAAAAAATTAATTTTGGATCATTGGGAGTGTGGTGTTAGGGACATTACGGAAGTGCTGATTATGATGGAACTTTAAGGGTAGTTGACGGTTGAGTTTTAAGAGGGAGCAATAATAAATTGGAGGTTTTTCTCTCCAAGGACATCTAAATAAGGAAGGAACTGTGATCCAGTCCGGAGTTACAAAGTGCTCAACGCTCAACGCGGAAGTCCAGGTGGGCCAAGTGACAAAACCAGGCAAGCTGAGACGACACAGTGAATACCACTGTTTGTAAAAACTTTTCCAGTTATGAGTAGGATTAGTGTTTGTGATTCTGCTTTCTGAGTTAGAACTCATGTATTTAGTTGTAAGAAATTAAATATATATTAAATTTAAAATATTTATAGTGGTTATTACAAAAAAGCCAATTATTCAAGATAAAATTTAACCAGTTAGTGTACATTGCAACAAATAAATGTATAATTTAATGTAATTCACACGTTTATAATAATCTATTAATCGTAAAATATTATCCCTATTTACTACAACGGCATTCAGTATAATTGTTACACCGATTACAATATTTTATGATTCGTATAACTGTATTAAATAGTTTTTTCTTTGAAAAGTATACAAAATAAATATACAGAAACACGATCAGCTGAGCTCTAGAATCAAAAGTGTCAAGTCAGCGGCTAGGTCTTTATCCTTGAAAGGAAAGACGTGACAGTAACCCATAGTTTCTTCCAAAAAGAGTTATTCCTGATTTATGTATGTCTTACCTAATAAAATTAATAAAATACGATTAGGAGATGCCGAAATTCAAATTTACATGGTGCAAATACTCAGGTTGTGATGTACCTCTACTAATCTAACTATTCTTCAGAAAATTCCAGAACAATAAAAACATATATATGTATAGTAATAATATTCAATTACATTCAAAAAATAATATTCTGTGAAAATAAATCCCAAAAAATATTTTGTAAATAATCCTAAGTTTATATCTTTAAATGATTCCTGGTAAGATTGCTTCCCACCTCTTTGCATAGCACTATCTTATGTGGTAATAGTATATTGAATTTAAAATTCCAATACATGTATAATAATCGTGGATAATCTTAAAAGGTTTATGATATTAATATCCGTCTTTAATTTTGCCCAATAAAGGGTTAAGGTTTTGATATAAATTCTAGTTTAATAGCACTGCCTCCTCCAATACTATTTAGTTATTAATATTCTTTGTTGATGAGTTAATACAAAAACAATTGCCGCTTCCATCAAAACGCTGGCTTAAAGATCAATTAGTTATCTGCGACACATTTGTGTTGATTTTATTTTTCGCGAGCTAGGTGAAAATTCTCGAATCAAGCTGCTGGACGAAGCGACGTCCCGTCGTTTAGAACAGGCTTCTTGTTCCCTACCTAACAGGCTCCATGGCGGAAACCCTTTAAATAATTTGGCTCTGTAATTCTCTTCATTGTAAGCATGCATAATTTAGACATAGAGTTGGCGCGCAAAAAAGCACAGGATAACATCTGCAGAGGTTTTACTCGTTGAATATATTTTTTTACTGAAACAGCACACGAGATTTCAGCACTTGGTCTTCTCTTAAATGAGCAAAATGTAAAATTTCTATTTGAAATATTTTATCTGGATGAGAAGCACTTGTGTTAGTTGAATATATTTTTTGCAGAGAGATTTTAATATCACATACTACATGTTGCAACGTTCTTCTGAGAGAAGTGTATTAACAACGAACAGCGGCAAATTTTAACTTTCTGAGCTCTTCCAAAGTACGATTCAGAGAAAAAAGTATTAGAAAAACATTTATTTGTTTAAATTTTATTATTTTGAAATGTATACGGCGTTTTTTGTCTGTATGAATTAGTTGCACACGTTTTTATGAACATGTGATATATTTGAATGATTCGCGCACAAACACTTCCACAGACTAAAGTCTAATAAACATCTTATCAGTCGTATTATTTTTATCTGAACTGGGTTATATGTGTTATACATAAAAAATTATGGTGCCATAATTTCCATTGTACCATGAAAATATATGCAACGCTAAATTTATATAAATGCACAAACGGTTACAGACCGGAATCGCATCAGATAAAAATATCTGAAATTCGAGACCAACGATACCGACTTGATAGAAATTTTCACAGTTAGTGTCTTACTGGAATAGTAATATACAAACGGAACCTTTTTCAGAGTCAACTATTTACTATATTATTAGTATATTTTTTTTCTAACGTTACATATGAATTCGGTTTAATAAATCCTTTTTATTGAAATGCATGCTTTACTCGATAAAGAAATTCCATGATCGTCCTTTTAAAGTTGAAATTACTTTTCTGTATACATTAAGTACTTTGCTTTATGAAATATTATTTATCAAAATTTTAATAGTTTCTGTTCCGTTAGTTAGTTTCATATACGGGCAAGAGTTCATATTTTTCTTCACTATTGTCTTATTTGTTTGAAATTACCTAATTTTTAGTAAAAATTGTAAGCATACTCTACAAATATCAAACAGTGCCTTTAAATTTGTTTTAACTGATTAACTGTAATTTAATTTTGGCTTTATGACGGACAATGATAGGTAAACTAATTTATTTAATATGGACGCTTATTATTAAGCGAGAAACTTTTACGATATAAATTACTTTTTAAAATCTGCTATTTCACATGAGTTTGTTTATATAGGACAACGTGTTGACAAGATCAAACCAGTTTTATGAAACAACAAAGATTATTAAACAGGAAACCGCATTACAATATAAAATATCTTAGAAAGGATATTTCTCAAAATATCAGGTTCGTAAAACTCTATATAGTGGATGAATGTAATAAATAGAGGATGTAAATTAGAAATATCAGATTGTGATTATCATTTTTAGGTACGGAGATGGAGGAGCTCAGAATGACACAGTTAGTTACTAGGGAAAAATGTTATGTAAAGTTGTAAGTTGTACAATTTGATTAACACCGGTTTCAGATCTTTACTTTACTTGTCATTCCATCTTTAAGTGCTGTCAGAGAAAGACGCAGAGTAAGTTTTCAACATCCTGGACCATACAACTTGTCTTACACCTTTCTTTTTTGTGAAATAAAAGTTGGTCTGAAATGAAGAGAGCATAATATTAATTTTAAGTAGACATTAAATCTACTGGGATTTTGCTACTTTTCTTTTACAGAAATATGAGTTTCAATATAAGATGCGGATTGATCAGTATTTGAACACGAAACAATAAATATTATTGAGTATCAGATTCTACGGGGGTTTTAAATTGGAAATAAGTCATAATCAAATTTGAAGTTTTAATTTCCTTTTATGAAACATTTTAGATAAAGAACCAAGATTACTTCGTCCTACAGTTTGTACAAGGTTATAGGTCTCGAAATTGTGGTCTAATGGGCAAATTCTGTATTGTCGAAGGCTCCGTTGGCTAACTATAGATGAAATATAAACTTCCGCGCGTGTGTGAAGTCACCTTCTCTATAGATGATAGCTTATCTTCGAATGATTGACAGTTCAACTTCGTTGTTCTGCTGTGATTCAGCAGACTCAGTAGTAGCAAGTTATCGTAGTTTACGCAATAAAATATGAATTCTTCCCTACGTTGTCTCCTCGATACTGGAATTATTAAGTCCAAAAGTTGTGAAATGAACTGCCACAGATTTACTAACACGTCTATTTTTTTTGGATGTGCAATCCCAGACTAAATTTTCTTTTCGTTCATGATTACGACACAACACCACTGCCTTTTCAGGCAACCAGAAATAATTATCTAATTGTGCTTCCCAATTACATATGTATGACATAGAGCATTAAACGTCTGCTTCTCGACACGTTAGGCTTCAGACAGCAAATAATGAGATGATTAAAGAAGCCGTATTAACAATCCAAGTTGTACAAATTTAGCTGAAATTAGTTTTTGACATTTTCGTATGGATTGTGGTGTATAAGGGTGAGAAACGAGAGAGGTAGGAGTTTCAGAAAGGAGAAGGATAAAAGCTTTTAAAATATAGTGCTATAGAAGAATTCTGAAAATTAGATGGGTGGATAAAACCACTAACGAGAAAGTTCTAAACAGAATAGGGGAAAAGAGAAAAATATGGAGAACGTTGACCAAGAAAAGGGATAGATTAATAAGCAAAGTTTTAAGACATGAGGATTTAGTAAAATTGTCATTAGACGGAAGTGTGTGGGGTAAGAACAGAAGGAAGAGGCCAAGGATGGAATGCGCTAAGTAGATTAGGAAGGATGTAGAAAAAAAATGCTTGCGCACAGTAGGAGAGCATGGAGGGTTGCATCAGACCAGACTGAATACCACAACGCACAGTTTTACAATATGCAAAATTATTTAAGGAAATTAAATCCAGTTAATTATGTAAATTGCAATTTTAAATATCTCGTTTTATATCCAAAGCACCATATTTAATAATGTCAAAAATTTGGTGATAAGACAGTCCTTAAATTATGTAAAGAAACCTACCTTATCACTGTTGTATTGATTTTCAATATTTAAGTTATGAAATTTATGAGGAATTTTAAAATATTTCATTTTAGTGTAACTTAACTTACCGGTTCTTAAATTCAACATTTTTATTAATTGAATCCATTAATTTTTTTGTCCAAACTACTGACATATTGTTTGTTTTTAATTAATTAAAAATACAATTTGTCATAATCTTTGGGGGCTTCCTCAGGTAATGTGTTCAAATATAAAATATTTACGTATTTACGGATGAACAAATATAATTCAAAATGTTTAACTACACAGCCTACAAAGGCAACGTCAGCCTATCATTATTTTAAATTATTTATTTTTACAGCACATGAAAAGTATTTCAGGAATTAGGATTAAATATTGTGTACTTTATTAATTACTGAAACGTTCACTGTAAATTTTTATAATTAAATGGAATGTAATATTCAATCTATTAATTTAGTAAAATTACTTTTTCAATTTTTTTTAAATTGAATAAAATGTGAAATATTTCTAATTTAATTACACATATTTTAAAATACTATTTAAAATATTTGATAATTAATTTTACTGTATTCACTGGGGTTACATAATTAACTGGTATATGAAATAGAAAAAAATTGGCATTGAATAGTTTGTCAGCGATTCATTCCATTGGTTGAAATGGAGTATATACAAGAAATTTATTTTACGTTCTATTAAGAATAAATTAAATGTTTCAGTGCCTTGTTATGAAATGATAAGAATTTTATTTCGCTTTATTACAAATTTAATCAATTATTTTGAAATGTATTTTATCAAATAACGTTTATTTTCACGAATTGCAGTTGTATTTTTCATAGATAAACTTAAGCGTCTATTTTCTTTACTAGTATTGCGAAGTTCTTATTCATGGCGTGAGTCGTTGGATTTTTTGAAAATCCCTATTTTACGGAGGAAGTTGTCAAAGTTGAGGGCGCATTCTTGCCGAGGAAGCGCATCTTTTCTATGTAGCGGCGCCGTCAGCGAACAACAGCGTCGGGGCGCCTCGCTTCTTTCTCCGCCCTTCTTTGTTGCTCTACTATTCAAAGTTTCTCGGTCACAGGTCTCTTCTACCCTAGACGTAAACTTTCGTTATAAAATACTGTGCTTACATAGTGCTTAACATTGCAATATAAACCAATAATAAGTCCAGTAGTATTATTTTACAAACGTCATACTTAATCGTAAATTGCAATTTTCCAAAATACTATACCACAAGCGGCTTCGAAGAAAATCTTATCTTTTATTATTTAAACATATGTTTAATAACATGAAAACATTACTTTATTCTAAATATTACTAGGTTTTGAAAATTACGTGTATATACTTTTTTCTATTCGAACTCTATAAATCTCATTAACATAAATAAATTGTAGTATTACGATTTGATATTTGTCATATACTTACTCTGACAACAAAGGAAATGAAAAATGCCTTAAAACTATAGCAGAAAACAGACTAATACTTCGGGTGAGTACGTATTTCTAAGGAGTATGTTAATGAACTGGATCTGCCCGGGGATATGCAGCGGCTTTCGTTAAGAATACAAAATAATTACTTTGATATTAGTCCGTTGTTCTTTGATGTTGCGCTGTTGAAAGTTTTGCAGCCACTGATGACTCGCTCTGCTTCTCATATTCGTAGACGTTTTTAAAAATATTCAGGATACACCCTGCAAAAACTTTAATGAAGTCTACCACTAATTACGATTCATAACCGAAAGATATTTTTAAAAAGAAAAAAATATGAAACTTGTCTTTGATGTATCGGTTTTCATCGTTACTTGTTATTTTTATACATTATGGTATAAATTACTGAAGTATTTGTTGATAAAATATCAATCTTTGAAGTAGTTCGCAAATTTATACCCAAGTAACTGGGTGCCCAGCGTTACTCGGGTATTTATTTTTATTAGGCAACAAATTAATTAATTAGACAGCAATTATGTCTAAACACGTGATTGAAGTACATTTCAATCCGTCCTCTATGGGTACATCCCGACCTGTGACAATAGATGGTTACCAACAAAACAGCTGATACCTTCACCGAGTCAAGAATTCTCCTGGTTAATTAAAAAAGGACAGCACCTGAAAAGAATATAAAAACTCACGTTGCATTAAAAAATGAATAATATGTCCGATTCCATAAGAGAGTACATGATACATTATATATTTGGCTGAACCTGAGATCGAACCAGGAACTTTGCGCATTTGAAGCGCACTTGATAACCTATCGGTTACGAAATGCATGATTAATTAGGGAAAAACATTGCCATTCATACCAAGGAAACATCCAATGTAAACCATTATTACCGACGTTTATCGTACTCACTTAGGGTTTTTCCTCCCGTTTATAAAAATGTGTACCAAATTTACTTGCAATTTTGAACGCGTTTAAATTTAAATAAAGAATTACAAAACAAACATTTGACGTCAGTTATAATCGGAACCTAGGAGTTTTTATGTTGCGGTTAAAACTAGCAAATTTCAGAAGCTTCAGAAATTATCCTATGTCATCTAATAAGAAAAAAAAATTATGAAGAATACACGCAACTAACTGCTCGCGTATCGCTACCAATTTATCGTGGGAAATGGCAGAGAGTACCATATGAAGGTTAAAGAAAGTTTGAGATAATTCGTAAGACCAAGTAACACAATAGGATGCAGAACCTTGGCGAGTCACATTTCTCCCTGCCCTTTATAAGACTGAGACTGAATAATTTTTTCGGTTAAACTTGTATAGACATGGTTCCAATAAAGCATTTGCCTCTTTTTATCATGAATATCATAAGATAAATGGACCATAACGTTAAAAAAGTTAACTTGTGCAATACAATAGGATATTATTTTCAACAGGTCGCCGTTACTGAAGGACAACCAACTCTCAGTTATGTCTTTCTGAAACAACGTAAGAAGTGCGAAGGAAATTATAATTTGCTATTCAACGATGTAGAAGGTGCACTAAATCAGTGCATAAAAATTCGGCGTAGTTCACGTCTACATTTAAATGTCCATCTTCAAACTGCAGTCAAAACGATCGGTCATGATATTTATTTCGGTGTTCTAGACTTTTATCGTAATCTACAAAATGTAATTTTTTGGAATGTATTTGAAATCTTTGAAAATAAAAGTAAAAACCTGGACGAAGAAAGCCCTGGTGGAAAATAATCGACAGACTTAGGAATCAATCACGAGTCCAATGCATCCTACGCAAGATCTCAATTTACAATTCAGAACGAATACCTTCCATCCAAATATCGTGCTACCTTATCTAGATCACAGTAACAGATCCAGAGAAACATCTCGGGAGGGAACAATTTTGTTAAATTTATGTTGACTAATATAATAATTCAGTAGTTCAACTCAAAATAATTTGTCTATTTTATTTTATAACTTAATTTGCATTGTATATTTAAAAGTCCATTTAACAATATTGAATATTTTGTAATAAGACGGAATACCAGTTCTCAACTCCAATCAAAATAAACTATTTTAAATAATTTAATTTTTTACAGTCGCATCAACTGCTGGGTTAAATAACAATTATCACACGAAAATAAAATTACGTTTGTTGAGTAAAGGGTAACACTTTGGCTGCGTGAAAGGTTTTATTTCATTATGATTTTTAAATTTATTGTATTAAAAACCAACAAGTTGACCGTGTACGTATAATATAGGGATTATACCAATAAAACAACGACCGACACATTATGATATTTTTCGGTATATTCTTAATGAATCTTCTTCTCCAAAGTAGTATACGAAATTTATAAATTGAAACACCCTCAATGTATAGTTAGAATTAATAATGAGAAAACTAAATTGATCACTGAATCCCGAAAGTTATTAGTTTTCTTTTAATAATATCAATTGTACCACAAAATGGATCAAGTTTTTAATCATTACATTTTTTCTAGGGATGGAAAGAAATTACAATTGCCCCTTCTCGTCCTGGATAAGGCAGGAATTTTCAATTTACCGTTATCATTTACTCTTAGCCTAGTATTCCGTGGAAGGAACGTAATATGTATATTTACTACGGAGTACAGAACAGACATACACTGAATCTAAATTATTATTCAGCAGTTAAAATCTTTAATACAGCGTCGGACTTGATTCTTTGCTCCATATACTTTTTTTTTCTTACTTTATAATTGAAAATTATCACCAAGCTCCACTGAACTTAAGGATAAATGCCTAAAATATATAAATTATTTATTTTTCAACAATAGACTAATAGCTTAATCAATAGTTAGATTATAGTTACTTGCAGCGGTTAAAATGAACCAAGAATGGATTCAAAGAGTCTGTTGTTCTCTAAAAGGACCCGGTAGATAGAGTTACGCCTCACCGTTTGATTCATAGAGTAGTGAGTTGCTTGACTTGTTGAGTCCTGAGAAAATTGCTTGAATCGTCGAGTCTTGAGCTAACCGACTGCATACAGGCAGTATGTTAACTCTTAATTATTACAAAAATAATCATAACAGAATTTTGATTTGTTATTCTTACGACTTTTCTACATTCTTAGTTAACATATCATTCCCAACGGTATTGGTTTTTACAGTGTTCATTATTTTGTTCCTTCTCTTGAATAATATTTTTGTGTCCCTAAATTACAATCCCGCTCCCATATAAACATTAACAGCTTTAATTGACAAGATTATGTACAGTGAATGTGGAGAATATATTTTATCTAGATATATAAGGTGCAGTGTAGATAACATTGCATATTATTGCACTCATTACATGCTTAGAATGTTTGTTTCCGATAAATCTCGGAAGGTCGGCTCAATTCCCTGATTAACCATTGTTCCTAAGGACCGTTAAGCCGCGTAGATGTCAATCAATATTTATTAGGGACTGTTGGTTTTTCCTTAACATACAATTGGAGAATTTACTGAGAGAAGCATAAGGCATTAGAGAGGAAACATTGAATTCTCGCCTCAACAAGACGACAACTTGACATCAAAATCATCATCAGTACATCACCTTCACTAATTCGTAGTGATACACGAAGTGGAATTTCGATTTAGCATCAACCGTTTAACTTAATAGGTTTGTATTTTTTTTAAATATTTTTTGATTGAAGAATGAAATAGTAAAATGTCTCAGCGTGCTGATATGTTTATAAACAGGATTTTATTGTTTTACTTTACATTTATCATTAATTTAATTTTAGGTCTTTAACATCTCATATTTCATTTCTATATAAAACTTTTTCCTAAAGTATTCATCAAAATTTATCAACTATCTGAAATAATTTGAGAATTATTTTACATTAATAAATTACTTTATAATGATATCATATTTTATTTCTAATTTCCCTTAGTTACGAAAGTTATTAATGTTCAACGTTAATAATACGATCGGATGGGATTCGGAGAGCCAAGGAGTCGTTTACAAGATTTGACTCGTAGCAATGAGTGAATCAATTCTGAACGGCTAAACAAACATAATTGATTTGTACAACGATAGTTACATCATAATCATTTAATTTATGTATTTGTCTTTCTGAATGGGTAAAATATTAAAAGTTGAAGCAGTTTTTGGAAATCATGATGAAGAAACTTTCTTGGATATGTGCAAATCTACATACATGATATACATAAATTATTGCATAAAAATCGTAGAAGTGGTTGTGCATAGCCTTCGTGTTCGATGGCAAGCACTCTCGGTCTGATTGAGAATTAAATGAGAGAGACAATTTCCTTAATCACGATTAGAAAACGCTGATTCTTCGCAATGGAAACCTCCGAGCTCCGATTTCTTTAGCTACATGAGAAACGTTGAGCAGAAATTTGCATTGCAAAGCAGTTTCGATTAGGGCGCAAACCTCTTGCACTTTTTTCAATGAATGTAAATTTGCAATAGTAAGTAATGTTTCTACAAAAAAGTATCCACTGGATCAGATAAGCTCGGGAATTACAAAAATCATTCTCTTTATCGTGAAACAAATTTAAGTATTCAACAAAAATATATTTTTTTAATTAAACATAAGACTAAAAAAGTGAAACATTCATAATTGACTCTTCCTTTAACGAACACAACAATGTCTATATTATTACTTATTCGTTTTTGTCTACATTTTTATCAAAATCAGTAATAGGCAGTTATATTTTTGAGAACTTTTTATACTAACTGGGTACCCGGCGTTTTCCGAGTATAGGCTATGTTTATATAAGCATGGAAAGAGTATGAAATTGAGGCGAGCACAATTATTTTTTGGTTCAATATCTCTTGGATAAACCAACACAAGCTACCAAACAATGCAGACTCTGGAAGAGAGGTGGATATCTTATTATTAACTGGAATGACGGACGATACATTAACTAAATCAAGAATTCCCCTGTTTTACTAAATAAGCATTGTACGCTAAGAGAAACAAATACTTTGGTGTTTTAACTGACTAAAACTGTCCCTGTTAATTTACAGAAGTTCTTTACTCTTTTTGTGGTCATATATTACATTTATGTAGGCACTCTAACAGGAATGTTTCTGAATATTGCCACAGTTGGAAACTAGTAGCAATGGCTGAAGTGTGCACTTGGGATCGAGTCTCACCCTACGCAACCATTTTTATTAGTTTACCTTTAATTTCTAGTATTTTCTGTTTCGAGAATATTCTGTTTCTGGAATATTCCATGAATGTATAAATTGTACTGGATTCCGAATCGGGCTCAGTCTTACGCAGTACGAGTCTTTGTACAGTACTTCGTTGTTAAATAAACGTCTATAGCCTCTACGTGTGTGTTTTACTGTATCACACGATACCATACAAACGTGACAGTATTTTTATTAGGTTTGGAAAAATTATAGCATTTAATTGATTCATCTTTATATTTGGAGTTTATTCTGTTGCTATAATCTCAGAATTCGATTAAAAATCGCGAGAAAAATATTACTTAAATGTCTGTTTTCTAATTTTGACTATAAAATTACTTATTATGACCACTGTTAAATTAATTGCCATAGTAAAATGAGTGTCTATTTGTTTTCTGTTCCGAAAACAAAGTGGAGCAATTTCGACTAAATTTGGTACACATGTTCTATGCAATCCGGAAATCAACACTGTTGGGGTAAGACTCGGCAACCACGGCTAGAAGCGGTGGCGGAGGGGTAGAAAATTTTAAATAAGCAAAAACGTCATTATTTGTATTGAATATATATATTTCGGGTCAATTAATTGTGTACTCCGATACTACGAAAATTAATTTCAACCCAATCCACAATCGAATCCTGTATAGGGGTGGCGTTGGAAGGGCCTCACATAAAAATAACAAGAAATTAATTGAGATTGGGCTGTAAACCGGTGTACTGAGAACCACTTAATTTACTTCTGACATAAAAAATGCAATATAAGTTACAGTTTATCCTCTAGGAATGATTTGAAGGGTGTCAAACACACTTCCGCATACAATCATCAACTGATGGAAGAATTTCTACTAATTTTGAACAGGTGTTCTTGGTGAACCGAACTCAACACAACTAGGGTCATACACAGTTATACGACTTGCGTAGAGTTACGTGCATAAGATGCCGTTATTTCTTATTAAAAATATATTTGTGTCAAATAATGTCATAGCATTTGCGCTGATTTTGTTTGTGTTTAATCTAAACCCCATTCATCGTCTCAGGGGATTATTTATAGGGGGTAGGGGTGTAGGGAAACATGAAAATTAAAAAAAGTAAAGTTCGGTATGGGAGTTTTTTAGTTTGATTCTGAAATTTAGAATGCGAATTAAATTGCAGTTTATCTCCTAACAGGAATGCGACGGGGTAAAACACATTTCTGTGAAATATATTTAAAGAACACAACAGTTTTGACATGTTTTCACATTCCTCGGGACCCAAAACCAAACGCTTTTGAGATGAGATACGGTTACCACTCCTAGAAGGACGGGGTGAAAAGTGGAGGTTTTATGTTATAAAGGCCGAAAAAAAATCTTGAGGTCATTTACATTTAGAGTGTTCCCCGGACAATATTTTTGTATAATTATAATGCTATTTCCGTCGTTGTAGTAGAGTTTCACCCAAAGCTACAACAAAATAAAGACTTGGTTACCGCTGTCGTGATGATAGTCTTTGTTTAGTCACTCTGTAGAGGTTTGGTAGTTTGTGAGGACGGCTTACATCATAATAAAAGAGGAGAGTGAATCATGATTCACTTCCGTAAATCAGAGTTATCTAATATTGACGATAGGATAGGAAATAGGATAGATTTCTTCGTGGATTGAGTTTGGATTGGAGCTAAGTCCAATCTTCAGAACAGCGAGGAGTGCTGGTTGACTGCAGGGAGACAGACTTAACTTTCAATGTAGTAGAAAGGATGTTTTCTTATTATTGTTCCGTCATACAATAATAATAATATAAGAACAAAGATTCAGTAAATGAATAGATCAGCCTGATGTGTAATGGCTGAACGCAATTCAAGAACTGCTTCTATGGGCTCATTTTTACCGACGTTTTATGTCGGTTCTTTACCTACAAATAAGAAGTCCACGGAAAAGAGTTATGTAGGAGTTGGATAACAACCTCGTCAGCGTTCTACTCAACGGCAGGCATAATAGTCTCCGTTTATCTGAAGTAAGTGTCCTCTTTTCCGTATCCTACTATTGCAGTCATTACATATAATTTCTGTATTACAATAATAATTTCAACCCTTTTCAGCATGTGAGGGGTGGGGGTAAATGAGTAATACGAAATTGACTAGGAAACTATCGAAATCGGCGCAATGCGAGTTTCTGTGTTACATTATGGCATTTTATTTGCGATTTAAGTAAAAGTTCATCCCTTAAGTGGGGGATAATTGTTATTATGTTAGAGTATTGAAATGATTTTTAGCCTGCTGCCACTACCGGGAGTAATTTTGACTCTCTCGAGATTCTGGGAGCATATCCGAGGTTCATATTCTGACGTTTTCGAAACTGGTGTAATCATGTGGTCATCAATAGTTAAATGATGTACCGGGATGATTTAAATAAATAACCGGGCAACAACGGGTCCCAGCTAGTTGTTATTATAACACGAACAACAAACGCTTATGAACAAGCATGTTTCATATAAAGACAATACAGCTTTTCTTCGAAATACCAGAGAGAGAACGAGACGTCACGGAATGTAAGACTCACTCAGGGGAGAAACACCTATGAATGCTAATAAAACCTTCCACTAGTAAACACATGCAACTAATAATTACGAGTTTTATTATTAGTAAATATGAAAAGACAAACATATAGGAAAGAAAATTTATAAAAACACTCACACAAAAGTTATAGTAAATTATCACCTTGTACATTTTGCATTACTGCACAAGCTAAGAAGCAAATTTCAGCGTATGGATGTGTGATATACAGTACCCACGTTTAAATTTAATTTAATATAAAATCGTAATGTCTATACGTTTAAGTTTACCGGAATATATAATCGTTAAGTGTATACGTTTATATTGAACGTAATATATAATCGTAATATGTATACGGTGGCCTTATAATGAATAATGAACAAAATACTTTGTTACAGTTTGTTAAAACCCATTTCGATTTAATTATTAGATACTTTTTCGTAAGTGAATACGAACCGTAAAAAATATATATGCATTAAAACCATACTATGAAGTGAAATGTGCACGTTAGAGTCAAGTAGGAAACGCACCATTGACCCAGCGTATGGTGAGTATTGGAAATAGCTGTGTGGCCACTAAAACATCGTGGGAGTGACTGTCAAGGTAATTAGTGTCATGTGCAAGCGGTTGCTGTTGCTGTCAGCATCCGCACTCTCCTACTACAGCAATATCACTTTCGTAATTCGCATCATACTATGATTTTACAGCACATTAATCACAGCGAGACCTTTGCAGTCCACTTCACAGTTGATGGATTTCAAATTCCTTGATTTTTTACTTTTCGATGACTGCGCATTACATTTGAGTGTTCATTCTTTTGTGTACAATTATGTAGCCTGTTAACAAAAAGGAATAAAAATCTTGGATACCTTCCACATCCCCCCTTTCCAATTCTCTTACTATGCTGTTAAAGGGGAGTTTCCTGTTTAAGAATCATCCTCATGTAGCCTGTTACCAAAAAAAATTAAAACACACGTTTTATCTTCTAATAGTGTGATTTGATTTTATATTTGCGTCTTATGGATACAAACTAATGTAATTTAAATGTATTGTTACGTCCATATTGGGATTTAAAAAAATAGGAATAATACATGCAGGAGCTTAATTATCAGCCACTTCTCTATAGAGGGAGGATGGAGCCTACCTTTGAAAATGCCTCATATATTCCTCTGGTTGTTTCTCACAGTCCGTGGCAACCTTAGGGAGATGTATGTAGCTTGGGCAAACGATAATACTTGTCCTCTGCTCCCATTGGATTGGTCGGCGAGTTGCATTATAAAACTGATGTTGACACGTAGAAAGGAATTTTGCGGCTCCACAGAAAACTCATATCCCGTCATTCGGAACGGCGTGAGACAAGTATACAAGGGCACAACCTAACGGTGGCAGGTTTTCTGGGGTTTACTTTGCTTCACTTTCAGGTAAACCCCCGATTTGGATCCTTAAATTATAGCCTGGGGGCTTTAGTCAACCTTTGGCTACCTTGTTCTAATTTCCCCCTTCTTTTTTAGTTCCTTTCTACGCCATTAAAGGGGAGTTGACTGTTTCAGGATCAATCTTAAAATGGCTGATATCCAAAAAATACTAGAATTTTGAATTAAACAATAAATGAAATTCAATTCTGGAATCGAAATGCTCAGAATTTTAACACCACGCATTTAAGCATTACACATAAGTTACTTTATAAATAAAAACCTTGTCAGGGAATCCGATATAGAATGAAAGAACTGACTCGGTACGGTAGGAGTGATCAAATTAAATTCGTCCCAGGATTAAGATTACTACTGAATAGAAAATGTGAAACTTCTGTAGAAACATGTTGATCGGTGAGTGAAGATGTTAATGTTTCGTTAATCTTCAAATCTAATGATCCTCATTATATGAAAGTGAACTTTAACAATGAGAGGTTACAAATTAACTGACTTTATATATATATATATATATATATATATATATATATTGTGGCGGATCCGTCGTTCCTCCGTATTCGAGGATATCTTAATTCCTTTAGGGCGCCGGGTATTTTTCATGAAAATACCTAAAAATACCTAAAATAGATTTTAATAGTTTTAATTCCAATCAGAGCATGAGAAAAAATTATATCTGCAGGGTGTGGTCATTCTCTCGTCGTCCCGCCGACACAACCTACTCCTTCCATTACCCCATGACGACTCGCAGACTACATTGTTGGCCCGGGTTGCGTCAGTTCCTCAACAATTGCAGTTCGCAAGTTGGCCTACATTGTTCATCGTAACTTTCATGTTACAATATATATATATATATATATATGTGTAAAGTCTTTGAGCTATGCAATTAGATTAGTGCAAAATTACACTAGTTATTAAATAAGAGAATAAGCCTATTTATGTTAATCAAATTTATTTGCTAAAGTAATTGTAATAAACCTGGTGTATTAGTTGTTAGTACGATTGTAGATAAGGCAAATAATAAGAATAATGTAAATATATCAGGAGTCTCTAATGTCCAAATACATCCTATTACCATATTTAAAATTGATGTACATAAATATTTTATGGTATTGTAAATGATAATAATCATTGTAACATTGTACATGATAAAGTGAATAACAATTTTAACACGACGGATAATTTTTTTATAATTATTAATTTTAAAAATATTACATATGTTAGTAGGTTAACTAATAAAAAAGTGTTTTTAGAAAACAATATTTCAATAAATTAAAGATTATGTTTACACTTTTTAACAAAATTGATTTATTAAATCCTAATTTGAACGAAGTCAATTTATAGTACAATACATCTTTGTGCATTTTTGTGAATTTAAAAATGATTGTATAAAAACTACATAAGGGAGTTTTCATCTCCATTAACATTTAATAACGTCTTACTCTTCTGTTTTTGTTCGAAAAATTCATTTACATTGTAGCAATTGCTAAATATTAAATCTCTTTGACCGCATGGCTTATCTTATTTTTGGTGGAAGGCATTTGAATTTAGTTTCAAAAATAAAATATAGCACACGTAAAAACTGCTAATACTTATTGCGAAGTTGAAAAACTGGAAATATTATATAGTGGACGTATTGCTTAAGAACAGCGCTCGAATACGCAATGCAAACTTGAAATAGCAGCAACAAAATATTTGTTCAAACGATTGAAGCTGCAAACACACTAACATTTTTCTACTTCAAATTGCGTAAAAATATAGTAGAATAGAAAAAAACAGAAAAGGGAAAGAACTTGAAGTAAACATAAACGATAAATAAACACGGAAGGAACATGGAATACGTGCTGTAATCGTATTTAATCCCTCTCGGCAAAAGTGTGATTTGGAATAAGTGTAGGAATCCCGCCCACAACGAAGAGAAAACTAACATGTCTCGGTATTTCCATACTTATATTGATGAATTCAGCACAGGCTCAAATCGTATTTGCATACATATTACGCTAGCGGTTTCGTTACGCAGCGCTGAAGCCTTCTGATTTGTTGGCGAAATTTCCAACGCGAATATTAATGACCAGGTTTTCCCGAACTGGTTAGTCTGGACACGGGGATCCAAAAGGTTAAAAAGCGATTTCTAGTAAATATTTATATAAATATATGTATATATACATATATATAAATAATAAAAAACACGTTTAAATTTGTAGACGTAAATATTATTTTATTGTGTGTTTTGCTTTGGTTTTGTGTTAATGTGATAAAATGGATAAGGAAAAAGTAAGAGAACAAATTTATTAATAATCACGAATTTTTTATGCTGGGCCAGGTATACTCATGTGCGTGGTGTAGCATTTGCAACAACAAAGTGCTGTAATTGAGGCGGCTCCATTGTTGCGCGGTGTTCGGTGAGCACGGACAAGCCTTGTTTGTTCCAGACGCTTCGATAACTGTATTTTACGGCAATGATGGTTAGATGTCACTACGAAGGCCGTAATGGATTGTTTAGTTTTCATTGGTTTATGAACGACTGAGGGAAGCAGAGCCGCTTTGCATAAGAATGCGGTGATGTGTTGATCGAAACGGACTGTTACATTTTGCTCCAGAACGTGGGGAATGTCGATCGATGTTGACGATAACAGGCTGTTGATGAGAACGGACTGTCTTTGCGACAGAACGTAGTTAACGTGGTGGTGCATTGCTGTGATCGGATTGGTATAGTCCGAATTTGAGGCTATTTTAAAATTGAGCAATCAAATGGACTCACCTGAAAGCAGTGTGAAGGAGTCGTGAAACAGCCGGTAATGTCGGTATTATTTGGCAATGTGCTGAGTGGACTGTTCATAAACTATAGAAAGATTAACTAGAGAAAAGTGTAAATTTTATGATCAGAAAAATAATTACATAAACATTCATTCAAATACTGGTCATAAAAGTTAAATGGTTACTTAAAGCTGCCTAAATAAACGAACGTCAATTTAGAAACCTGATCTACAATGAATAAATTATGTTGTGTTATATTTCAAGTTAATATTTAAAGTAAATTTTTCACAAATTTGTTCCATTTTCCATGGGACCCAAGTCTCTTGTTAAATTTAATTCACATTCTGTAATTTTTTGACTTCTGTTCTTTTATTAAAGTCCAAAACATTTAGTTGTGAAATTTCTGTAAATTATAAAATAAATTTTGTTTGTGATTTGTTGAAAATTGGTATTCTGGTTTATTAATTAAAACTAAATATATCCTGCAAAAAGTGAAAACAAAAACTGCAATACAAAAATTAACAAATATTTATTTACATGAATATAACAAAGAAAATAATTTTTTTTAAACTTTACAGAAACTATTACAAATCTGGTTCTCAATTTCAGACTCGCACGGCTGTTCGCTTCCGAGGGCAGCTACACTCGTCCAGTCCACCGTCCAAATCCAGAAGGAAGTCTGCTCGTAGTCGTCCTCACGCCACACGTCGATCCCTTCCACCTTTCGCCCTACGTCACAGGGTCTCTCAGCTTTCGACCGTCAGTGCGCTACCTCCGTGAAATATCATGGCAGTGGACTTAAGGATCACAAGTTAATAGGAAGGAATAAAGCGGCAGACAATGAGGACTAGGTGAACGTTTGACGCGAGTATAACATTTTGTAATTGAATCCAAGGCGTTGATGTCATTTTATTAATAGAATTCAATGTATAGTGAGTAACTAAAAATTCAATTTCATTGTTTAAAATCCAATGAATACGTATTTAATCTCGATAACTTGGTTTGGCCACCTTTTAAATACAGTTTACTTGGTAAAATAATTAAGCACATGTACGGTTTGAATGAAAAAATGATAGAATATGAAATATGTATGAAGCGTCTTTTTGACACAATTTTGAAGTTTGAAATGTAGGATAAGTCGTTACTGAAGTAGTTTTGAGAAGTCAAGTGCATCTGCATGTTGCTTTAATGACAAGTTCTGTTTCTTAAGAGGATTTTCGATGAGAATTTCTGTAATTTCGAATATTGAAGCACACTGCAAGTACGTTATAAATATATATCATAAAATTATTTGGTTATTGGCAAATTCACCAACCCGTCTATTTAAATGGTTCCCAAGCCCCCGCCGCCGCAAAATAACATGTATAAGAACACGAAATAATTGAGATTTGAGAGCGACGTCATGTGCACGACGAACAATTTTCATCATTATAAATATATTCTAATTTTAATATTCAAATTATAATTTAAACATTTTTAATGTCGTTATGTATTATTCTTTAAACGAAGACTTAAACACGTATTTTTCAATATTTGGATGAATATACTGTTCCAAAAGTAATAGCTGTTGTTTTTCATGGTTGGCAAGAGTGAATCATTCAGTCATAGTATTTATTACATCTGATTGTGGGCCTTATAAACAGCTTTTTATAACCTCAAGATATTAGCAGTGAATTATAAAACCAAAGCGTGTATGGTTAATTGTGAAGGGAAATACAGGTAAGATTTTAAAGCAGACAATAAATAACATTTCAATATAAGCATTAGTGTAGACTCCAAGGACTCTAATAAAGACGAGATAATGTAGATAATAGTACCGTCATGTATTGTCCAATTTCCGTAGTTAAATGTAAGATTTATTTATGTATAACGTAAATATTTTATATTATGTTAAATAAAAGCAATTCGTTTCCCTTCTAAACTAAATAAATTTTATTTGACAACATTTCAACAGTAATAACAATGAACTGTAACCGAAAATGTAAGGAAAGGACGTATCTATGGAAACTTTTAGACAATGGTTCAATTTCAGCCTGACGCTTTTATCGCACGAGGGTTGAAGTGGAATTGGTTTCTTTCTTTGGGTGGCGTCTTTCACTGTCATTGTAAGCGGTAACAGATGGCGATAATGGGGTCAGCTGTGTCGGTCTCAAAGTAAGCGCCACTTTCACTTTGGTATCCAGTGTCTCTTACAGGAATTCTCTTGATTTTCCGACGTAACCAGTGACGTCCATTCCAAGAATTCCTGATAGACGAAAAATGAAAACACGTCACAGATAAAAAGAATACGTACATTTAGGACTCTTTTACTATTGAATGTGTAGCAAATTATTTTCAACGACGAGTTACAATGTTTGAAATGTAAAACGAAAGAATATTAAATAGAAATAAATTAAAAATGTTTTTGCCCGGACGATACAGACACAGAAAAAAATCTTGACGTGGAGTAAAAAATTCACGTGTATAGAAACAAAACATTTTGACTTTTATAAATAACATTACAGACTGAAATGTGCTATTAGCTCTGAATTATTAAAAGAAAAATGCATGAGCACATTTTATGAACCATTGTCTTATGTATGGATATTTTATATATTTCTTTTCCATACTATTCCATATCGACAGCAGGTTTTTGATAAAATTGTGGTAATAAACGTTAGCCATATTCTTAGATAAAGGAAATATTATCTCCAGTCGGCGTCCATAAAACAATCCATTCTCACCTCAATAATTGGTGTTGCTAATTTAATCTTAATGTATGGAACGTAATATATATATATATATATATATATATGTAATATATATATAGACAAGTTGACCAGATACTTTTTTAATACATCGTAAATTGAATTGATGTAACAGATAAATTTAAATGCAGTTTTGACATATAAAATTTATATACATCAGTTGTTTGTAGATTTTCAACATGTTTATGACAGAATCAACCCTGGAAAGCTGTATGAAGCCATGCAGGAACTGAAGATACCAGTAAAGATAATAAGATAGGAGAACATAACCTTGAAATATAGAAAATGCAAAGTGAATATTGAACGAGAACGTACAAGAGAATTTTCAGTTAACCAGGGACTGAGGCAAGGAGACGCAATCTCCACAATTCTTTTCAATGTAGCTCTAGAGAATGTCGTGAGGAAAGTAGAAGGGAGGTACGATATGCAATCGTTTGAGTCAAAATCTTGAGTACGCCGATGACATTTATTTGACAGCCAGAAGGCTGTAGGATTTGGAATATAATTTGATGACATTACGATAGGCATATGAGTAAATTGGACTTAGAATAAACCATTCAAAAATTAAATATATGCACATATTTCTGACTACAAAAATTAATGAATTCAATGTAATACAGTTAAATGGACATCATTATGGTATAGTTAATAGTTTTAAATATTTGGTAACCATAATCACAGCAGATAACAATGTTAAGGAAGGAATTAAAGCAAGACTGGCTGCCTGTAACCACAGTTACTTTTCATTGTCGCATGTATTTAGATCACGAAATCAGAGCAAACTCGTCTCCCGTCATTCGGAAGGGCGTGAGAATTGAACCCAATGCCCGGCTGACCTGATGCAGGTTTTCCAGGGTTTTCCCTGCTTCTCTTTATGTGAAACGCCAGGTAGGATCCTTATACTGTAGCCCGGGGGTACTAGTCAACCCTTGGCTATCTTTCTCTACCTCCGCATACCCCCTTTTCAAATCTCTTTTTATACTATTAAAGGGAAGTTGCCTGTTTCATAATGGCCCTCATGTAGCCTGTTAACCCAAATAAAGCAGGAATATGAAGAAAAGGTATACTGCTCTGTTTTAAAGCCAGTGGTGACATGGAGCAGAGACATTGACTTTAACTATGACCGTCGCGAAAATACTAAGAAGATGGGAAAGAAAGATACTGAGTAAAGAAAATGGTCTGGTAATGGGTAATGGAAGATGAGAAATAATTAAGAATTGAAAATACTTTGTATAATTCCAGATACAGTGGCTGATATTAAGAGTAGAAATTGACGTGGCTGGGACATCTAGAAATAATGCCTGAAGGAAAAGCAGTTAGGAAAATTTATACAGGGAAGCCTGGAGGAAAAGTACTGAAGGGTAGGCCAAGGACCAGATGGCTGAATTAAGGAGATGGAGATCAAAGGCGGCGAACAGAGAAGAATGGGCAAACATTATGTCAGAGGGCAAAGCCCTTCAAGGACTGTAGGGAAAAACAATAGTAATAGTAGTATGAATTTTCCTCAGCACGTGTATGAAATAAAATATCCTAATATATTGTCCGTCCAAATGCGTCGGGAATCCTTATCGTTTTTCCTTATTTGTTGCCAATTATATGTCTATTATCCTAATGCTATGCGTACTTATTGCTATTAAAAGGATTACTTCTGCTTTAATTTTTTGTTAAAGCGAAAATATGCGAACCGAGGAGCAACAGAATTTTGTAGAATTCCTTCAGATCTTGGCAAGGTAAAATAGCCTGAAGTCAACAGCAGTCATCAAGGACTGCTACTAAATTGTCTCTGCTAGATCGTTACAGGTACAGAAACATCATAATATTAACGAAGGGAGAAAAGTTTAACAGAAAAGAAAATTCCTTGCTTTGTGAAAGGTTTATTTTGACATCAAAAGTGACACGATTAATAACCTTAACGAAATAGTACTAGGGAAAATTCCTGGCGATTGGACAAGATACAAGTCTGTATTTACTTTCTGCAATCGAAACGAGTCAATACATTGTTCTGTAGAATTTTTAAACTGTATTCACATTCTTGGACTATATGCTCACAAATACAATTAAAAATTGCCGTTTCTATAATACTTTTAAGAATTTTAAATCCGCTAAACTATATAATTGGACTAGGTTACGAGAAGTATCATTCCAAAGAAACAACATAGAAGCAACCATCTTGACCGAATCCTAATTTTTCCCAATTCCCACATTTCCTTTCTACCATAAGTCCTCGAATGGGATTGGTGTCCTACAATTCTACATCAAAAATTAAAATTTTGGGAGGTCACCCCTATACGTATTTCAGGTCAATATCCTTGCTGCTCTGGGTTTTCGCTGTATCTGGTAGTCACCTGACAGACCCTAAGTTGTACGACTCTGTTCACGCTGGCCTTCTCCAAAACTACCCTTCTCAATACACTATATCCCGTACCATCACCCACCTTGTATTTCTCTCTATTAATCCTCATGTTGTACTATTCCTCCAGGATCACGTTCAATCTGTTTATTATGTTTAATGTCTTATTTTGTCTCCTCAATAACTCTACTAAACCTTCTCTTTGCTGTTTAATTCGCTTCCATATTCATTTTTTTACTTTCTTCATCGCCTATTCTCTATAAAAGTTAAAGAACATGGGCGACTCAATACATCATTGTCTTACTGCTTTCTTAATTTCTTATTTATAATGACTCTATCATTCCAATATTTAGAAATATATTTTCCTTCATTATAATCATAATTTTGAAATTAGTCTGTAAGATTTTATCTGTATTGGCTGTAATCTGAGAAGAAGTTAATGTATTTAAATGTTGTATATGAGTTATATAATTGTTGATTTTCACCATTTATTTCGCCTTTTTTCGGAATTTTCGGAACATGACAATTATAGGGTGTAAGGGCGAAGTTAGAATGACAGTAATATCAATTTTAAATTCTGTTTCACATGGGCTAAAAACGCTTTGAATCGTGATACGGATATAGATAAGGAGTTATTCGACCATTATTTGAGAGATTATTTCAGTAAGTTCACTTGCGTAATTTCTCCAAAAACGTAAGTAAATTTCATCATTTTACTTTTTTTGTTTACGTGTGAATTTTGAATGGAATATATATTAATGTACTAACAGACTATGACGTCAGTAGTTGTGAATCAGTCACGAGCTAGTGGCAGGGCTCCTTGGTTACGATATTACTACACTCTGCCAGTTCTTATTCCTGTCTACACTCTGTCAGTTATTATTCCTGACTATAATTATTTAAAAAATACTAAATTCATTTATATTTTGCACCACAACGTAGATAAATAATAATACACTAAATGTTTCACATCTTCTCGACAGTGGAATACAGAGGTAAAGGGGTAATTGTAAGCAATGGGTTGTTTCAGTGATGTGGGTCAATCTTCCTCTTCGTAGCTATTAACAAAGCGTCGTGTTTGTGAGACTGGATTAAAGCAAGAGCCTGAAGGAGAGGACGCTGAGCTAATCTTCTCGAGCAAACTGCCGATTGAAACTGTTCCTTGCAAGGAATACTAAGACGCCGCGCTGAATGGAGTCTATTGTGCTGCCAGTGCAGATGAGCTGCGACTGGCGAGTTTCCATAACTTAGCTGCTATTGTTTCTGCAGCGTGATTAGGCAGCGCCAGCTATCACCACTCGCGGTGACTGACTGCATTCAACGACACAATAGGCTTCAACGAGTACACATGCGAGTCAGCTCTGACAAATTAACACACATCTCTACATACATGTAGACGGCAGTCAGCGCACTTTAACTTCAACTACGTAATTCCTAAGTACACTGATTGTATGAAGTGCTCAACACATCCTAAATTATGTTTGGACCAGATTTGTAAACTAATATGATAAAAAGAAAACTGAAGTTAAAGATTGGCAGTTCATTCTTAGCTAACGTGCTGTTACAAGTATTCTGGGCAAAACTTTTCCTCGATTCCAAAGCCAACTGCTGCTTACGTGATTGTTAGCTGGTGACCCCAAGCGAACTTCGTTATTACTTCAAATTTTACGCTAAAAGCTCTTTTGAATAAAAAAATTAAAAAATATAAATTATCGTCATAATTATTAATAATGAAGTAGGATTTTGTTTCCCGTTTAATTCATTGCACAATTCATTAATTGAAAATCAACAGCTGATTGCTTCAGCTTCCAGTTTTTCTGTGTTAAACCGACATAAAAAATTGTATAATAATTGTGTTTAGCGCCATACAACTATATTAAATAATATCCAGATGGTTCAAAATATCTGTTAATTTTCCATTTTTGATTAAATTTTGCTTAACTCCAAAATGAAATTGTAATTACTTTTTTAGGAGAGTTTTTAACTCATTTTACTATTGTAATCAAACACCGTCTTAAATGATATACATTATGTGATTAATGAGTACTATTATGAATATGTGATTATCTATTATTATGTAACATATTAATGTTGTAAAATAAGTTATTTTGTAGTTAGTAGAGTGTAAAATTCGAAAAAGAATGTAAAAATTCTCACTTTTAATTAGATAATACATTTATTACTTATTTGACTAATATTATTATTGAATGATGAACGTTTATTATATATTATTATATACTTCGAAGAACAATACAATTTTTAAAATCATATAATTAGAAATTGTACCATAGCAGTTTAATTTTATGAACAGTCACAATTTAAAAATTATTTGGAAAAAACTTGAAGCAAATTGATTTTTATTTTTCAAAATGGTTTGAATTTTATGTGCCAAGTTTACCAATCAGCGTTCATAGATTAACGAATTTAAACTGAAAGCAGAACTTGCTACATTAATGGAAATCCGCTTCAATTAGATAATCAGGCGAACCAGAGTATATTTAACGGGAATGCATCAAATTTTGAGGCGAGTGTTTGATATAGTGTTTTAGAGTGGCATAACAATCGCACGAACATTAAACTACTACCTAATTCCAGCTGTTCTACCGTTTAATTTTGCGGTGCGAAACGCAATGACAGCTGAATTTTCAGTTATTACTCCATGCAGAAAAATAGTACCGCTGATACGTATTAATGAAGTGCGTAATACAATTTATTACAAACATTGTGTCGTCCTGGGTAAACGTTCAATGTTGCCAAAAAACAGATAAAGCGCCAATCTGGACGGTATGATTGCGTAATACCAAAATTATTTTGCATTCGAACATAAATATAACCTACTTTTTACAGTTGT
>CM067378.1:38861733-38919519 GCA_034510155.1 Eucriotettix oculatus | reverse complement strand
TCTCCCGGAAGGAGCCGTTTGTCCCCCTCCACCGACGTTTTTACGAGAAAAACACCACCCGATGCAACCAAATTTCAGGATACTTGGAAAAAACTGCAGTCACGCCGCGTGTCGGCCTTTATTACCCCTGTCTGTAACCTTAACGTCCCTCACGCAGCTAGTATTTGATTCCGTACTGCCAAATTCCACACGTAATTGTGTGAAAATACGGTAAGAGTTGTCTGCTTATCCCATTGGCTACCTCTTGAAGCTGGTAGAGAATTCTACTATCCCACAACAAACTTGTCTCCATTTATTCGTAAATCCATGAGACAAGTACCCAATGGTCAGACGTGGGTGTTTCCCTGCAACTCTTTTAGGTTAATCACCAAGTAAAATCCTTAAAATATTTATCCTGGGGGCCCTAGTCAACGCTTCGGTACCTGGCTCTAACTTCCCCATTACATCTTTTCAATTTCCATTCCCAACGCATACTATGTGGAGATGCCTATTTCAGGATAACGTACACAAACAAAAACAAGGCTATCACGTTAAGGTCTTTCAAAGAAACAACCAAAACACTTTTAATAATTCCAATTTCTGGCATTCTCTGCACATGATTGATTTATATTACAATATTCATCAGTTCAAAATGTTCCAGCAGTACAGTGCATTAGTACATGAACTCCAGGCTCACGACTCCAAAATTCATTCGCATTATCTTTCTTCACATCTAAATAACCAACCTTCCTCCTGTGTGTCACCACAAAACCGTCCGATCCATACGTTGTTATAGATCCTAATATAGGTTTACATGTTTTAAAATGGTATTGAAATTTTTACTTGTATTTCCACCACTATCATATTATCTTTTGTTCACAATAGTCTGGGACAATTAATAACTTTTTTAACTTCCATATCGCAAAACAGCACAGAAATACGCCGGCTTAAAAACGAATCTATAAATGTGTCTTAACTAGGAATGGTTTATATTATGTGAAGCGTTTCTGCATATATCATTTAAAGAAAAATAGCATCTGAGTTTTATAGGAATATGGAATAATTTAATACGAATATTGATGTCTTTTTAATTTCTATCTAATATTTTCCATTATGTTTACATATTTACTACATTAAAAAAATCAATACTTTGTAATATTTAGCTAATAATACGAGGTCCCCTACAGTCGGTAACTCAACTACACAAGACTCAAACGTAGTTAGCATTACTCCTATATTTGACATCGCTCTTTTTTCCGAAAGCCATTTAGTTCAATTCCGCAATATCTGTTATTCTGTCCGAATGAAGCAAGGAGGAACAACGGAATTGCATTCATAGCGAGTTTAAGCTGGAGGTACCTCGTATTTTTCACTCGTTCATATTTCGCACGGCGAATGGTTCCCGCGTTGCGCTTATTTTAATGGCGAGAGCGCCAATATTTACTAGCGATACGTATTCTGCTTCATGTTGGCGCGATGCATCATTCAATTTGAATATGTAAAACTTTATGGCAGGCATAAAGTTCAGGATCGTAAAGGGCCAAAAGCTCCCTCAGGCATCGCTGCACCAAGGAGTTAAACATTAGAGTATTGGAATCTAGTATCTGTGGATATTCTACGATATTTCAAGATTACCGAAACTTAGTCTAATCGGAGAGTGAAGATAAATTTATGACGAATAATCTACCAAGATATATCGCAATAATTATACGATACTAAATATTCCATTCAGCTTCAAAATATAATAGTTTTTAAGGTGAAAATGCGAATTTTTGAGAGAACTAAAATAAATAAAATTCCTCACAATAAATTCAGTATACAGTTAAATAAAACAATGGAAATTAATGAAAATTTAAATAAATTAAATAAACAGTTTTAATTGAATACTTAATTATGTTTAATTATTCTGTGTATTTATGAATATAATAGCATAGTGATAGAATGAAAACCAATAAATTGATTGTTAATTTAATATAATCCTTTGTAACTCACATATATTTTGATCTTATATTTTATTTTATTTATCTAAGTTAATTTACAATAGTAAGCCTTTTGTACGAACAGATCTTAAAATATTCGCAAGGCGCCCTTCCCAGGTAAGGCCGGCAAAAAAAACACAGTCATAAACTTGAAGCCTGATAGGTGCCTGATGAGTCTCAGCTGTTTTTCAGGCCACGTCAGTTGGTTGTCTGACCTAAAAGATGTCTAGGAGATGCCCCTACAAAATTTAGAATTCGAGGACCCGGGGAGAGAAATGAGGGCATTTTTAGGAGAGTTCGAGTTTGAAAGTACCTAGGGAAAGGATTCGGAAAAGTCAGTTGGAGGTGAGAGGTCAGATGACAACTAGCGAAGGGGAAAGTCAGACTGGTATGCTTCAAGGAGTCAGAGAAGAGGCGATCTGGTTCAAGTGCCACCAGGAAACACATCAGAGGCCAGTGAAATTCACATTCCAACCCGAAAGCTACCTTTGCGTTGAATCCAGGATTGCCGGTCAACCAGGAAGCTAGGGAAGAATGAATTCAAAGTAAGAAACAAAAGGCAAATCTTTCGCTCTGATATACGTATAAGCACGTCATAGAGCCCTGAGTAAAGTAGATTAAATTTAATAGTCTTTTGCTATGTTATTTCTTTGGTTAGTATTTTCTTTGGTTAGTATTTTGTCGCGTTTAGACGTTCTCACAGAAGTTTCAGTAACCTCTGGTGCGAGACTTTTTCGAACTTATGGGAATGTTTCATTTTGCATAAAATTGAATCACGAAGGAGAAACGATGGATTTCGTAGTTTCGGGAAAGATAGAAGAGGCGCAGTTGTGGAAAGGTCGTTGAGATTGACGAATAGTAGTAGGAGTAAAGTTGTCGTACAGATAGAGGGATCGAGTTGGTGAGTGGTCGTGTAGATGGAAGGGGGAGAGTTAGTTAGGAAGTGATTGAGTTAGAGAGCGTCGTTGAACGGGAGTTGGAGACAGGCTCTTGATCTGACGGAAAAAAAACAAGAGGTCCTAGGGATGGCGTGTTCAACAGACTCCAAAGGTCAGCAGTTACAGCGAACTCCAGAAGCTACCCCTTCAAGGATTCCAAAGGTTGCAGCCAAAGTATTTACGAGATCCGGTGTTTGGTAACGTACAATAAAACCCTCAAGCCCTCAACTAAAAGCTACAGAAGCCATTCCCAAATCAACTTTTAAATACCAGGGCATTTAAGCGCCACCATCACCTGTGAGAAATATCAATTTTGATTTCAATTTCAATTTATAAAGACAGTTTATTTTATAAATTTATAATTCCTTTTAAATATTACGGAGATAAGTTTATTTTATTTGTTGTTGTCTCTTATTAAAATATGCTTTTAAAGTTGTAAATTTTATTATAATTTATTCCACCTGCTCATTTAATTGAAAGGAGAATACAATCCTATTAAACGCCATATAGTGTATTACAATTTTTAGTATACCAACGCATCTGCAAATATATTTTACTTAATGCATGTGTAATAATAAATATTTTTTCCATAATCTTAATAAAATTGTAATGACCATTGTGAAACTATACTATATGTTATCACAATATGTTAACGTCTGAAAAAAGAATTACGTTAAATACATATTGTTCACTTACTACTTGCTGTGATATCAAAACCAATTTTTTATTCACTGTTCATAAATTTCAACGCATACTTTCAATGTGTGTTGGTAGGGAAATTATCTCTTTAAGGGTCGGTGTAGGATTTTGTTTTCACAAGGAAGTTCATGAATTTTTAGTGGCACTTTTACATGCCTCTCGCATCAAGTGCGGGCCCTTTACGAGAACCCACTAATATGACACCTCCTTCCTGCCTCCTCCACAGAAACGCCGGCTCTGAGAGCCACGATTAGCCCAAGAGCAAAGATACGTCGATATAAGCTGGCAGGCAGCCACTTAAAGAGGTGACACGGGATGCTAAGGGCTTCTATGTTAAGGTAGTCTACTCAGTGTCTTCAGGGTTTCATGTATCCCACCCTGGCGAACACTACTTGCCGCAGTTAAATTTTCACTAGACCTATTTCTGACTTTCTGATAGAATTTAATGCATTTCAATCAAATTAAATACTATATTTCACTTATCTGTCTTAAAAAAATATTTTTATTCTCGTATTGTACGTAACAATATGATTGTAGATAATAGCGTAATGATTCATTTTTATTGGTTCTGTTTTATATTATTAACTGATAAATAATTCATATTGTTCAGTTTTTATTTAACATGTAATCATTTACGGCTATAAATTAAAGTGGATTGAAATTTTTTTCCCACGGGAAGATATAGGCAAAACTAATATTGTGGCACAATGTGAATAAGTATTGTAGTAATAAGTTCATAAAAATATTT
The DNA here is from genome assembly GCA_034510155.1 of Eucriotettix oculatus. Classification (NCBI taxonomy): domain Eukaryota; kingdom Metazoa; phylum Arthropoda; class Insecta; order Orthoptera; family Tetrigidae; genus Eucriotettix; species Eucriotettix oculatus. The sequence continues at coordinate 38,915,176 of CM067378.1, read as the reverse complement.
ATTCTTATACAGGATAAATTTCCCTCACGTTGCGAACTTTATATTCACAAGACTACTTCGTCTTCCAGAAGAATTACATTTCTAACTTGTTTCCATAAGACGACTCCAGAAATATTCCTCTAATAATTGTCTCGTTTGGTGGCTGCTCAGTCACAGTCTGTAAAATTTTCCACTCACTAAATACTCGGCAATAAATTATGTCACACTTCTTGGCCCCCGGACTCACCTTTTTAATGAGTTTGGCCCCGCACAGTCTTTAAATTCCAAACTAACATTAAATTTGGCTGTTTATGATATTTATCTTGTCACATATTATTGATTTATAATCGGTCTATATTTTGGTTATTTTTCACATAACGAGAATATTTTAATAGCTAATTCTTATACACATGGTTTGATAAATTAAAAATTAATTTTATAAAAGATACTTCTAATATAACTCAACTTTATAAATATTTATGTGTACTGATCATTTTTAAAGTGTATAGAGAGTGTACTAAATTGCGTTTTTGGATGGACAGATAAAAACTCCATTCACCATACTCTTAATAAGCCATAAGCTTATTTCTGTAAGTATACAGCTCCGAGATCAGGACAGTCATCACAAATCTCTCCATGCCACAAAGTCCCGATTGTCTTCCGACATTCGTTATCTTGGACTTTCTCTGTCAGCGAAAACCGCAGGAGCAGACAAGTCACTTTTTGCCTCTGAGAGTTGGGTTCTGTTTTCATCTCGTTCAATGGCCCTATTAGTAGTAAGAGAGTGACACGGTCAGTAAGGCAATGTAGAAAAAAAAAGATTATAACCCGCGTGTTCAAGTTATATCTTGAGCTTAAGACAATTTATTTTATAATGTCTGTAATTCACATGGTCCTGTCATCTATAAAAAATAGCAAGGAATAGAATGATTTTACAAATAAACAAGAAAATAAATATTCCATGTTCTTATGTCAATAAACAAAGAATTAAGAAACATTATTACTTGTTACGAAGCTCAATTAACTGAAAAAATAATTTCAAGGTGATAAAACCTATGTGAAATATGATAGCAATGAGTTTAAAATAATAATCATGGAATTTGTATTTAACTGCTTGTAAAGGGCTTTACACTGCTTGTACCGGAGTAACATGATGCTAGTCAGAAGCAGTGCTTTTATTTAATTTGTCATTAATAAAAATGTCTTGTAAATGCGTCATATTTGACAGAGGATACATCGAACTGATATACAAACTTTTGTGTATTTTTGAATAAAACAATTAAGAATTGAAATCGTCTACCTATGAAAGTGCAAGCGGCATGCTGTAGACTATAAAATACTATTTTAAAACGTTTATGATTTATTATGTGAACTTTTTGAAAAATAAAGCTCGGAAGTAATAAAATTGAGTGACGTGTAAATATAATACTATTTTGAAGAGTTTACGGTCTTTGATTCTTAAGTGCATTAGGGTTATACATTCATAATATGGGCCATTTACCTCGTCAATCTTGGGAAATAATTAATTTACTCATTCAAAACTTCAATATTTTGTCGATCCAAATTCTGACGCAGTCCACGACGGAAAAAATATTTGCTTTTACATATATTCTATCCATTTAAAATATAAGTCTATTTTATTTGTTTAATCGGAAACTATACATTTTATATTTTAACTAACTGTTCTGAATTTAATTGGTTTTGTTAAGTTTTACTTATTTACCTGAAGATGTCCTCAAATATGGACAAAACCTTAGTAAATAAATTAGTAAATTATGTTTGTTGACTAATAGACTGAATTGTTTACTTATTTATACTTATTCTCAGAATATTTGTTAAAAAACAAATACACGGATCAAATTCTGTCATAAAAAGTAATTAACAGCGTTTCACGGTACGGATGGCGTAAATGACAATGATCTGCCTGAATTCTCAGATGCCATGATTAAAGATTATTCTATATTTGTTCATTACTATATTTAAGCATTTATGAGTTAATTTACTTCAACTAGAGTTTGGTAAAATTTTACTACTAATTTGCAATTTTGATGTGAGTAAATTCCTGATATACTGAATGGTCACGGCATTTTGTATAAATTTGTATTCTGAGATTCTCTGCATTGAACACAAGCTGTCTACACTGCAGCCTTTACCTGCTGGGAAATAAATTATGTCTGTCAATCGCCTGTACAGTTAGGTCGGGACCCTTCAGAGCCAATTGTTTTCTTCTAGAAGTAAGCAATCGGCAACCTATCGCGACAGCTAGAAGTTCGCAGGTATAACCTAATCGCATCGCATACGCATCTTCGTAGATAATTCTGCACCAAATCTAGCCAAGAGAACTCACAGCTCCCACGCCAGAAGCCAGCTTGGAGCTGGGGGAGAGGACAACTTCATTCAGTCGGTGAGACTCAAAAACTTATTTCTACATTTGGTGTGGCCACCAACCTCCGCAGGGGAATAATTCGAAAGAGCTAACCAATACAGTCTCTCCTTTAAATTTCAAAAGAAAAGTCCACACTCACCACTGAATATCTATCGAATAAAGTAAATGTAAATATACAAGAACATTCTGTAAGTGATTTTAAATCTTGAATTTTTAAGTGAGCTATTAAATAAGGCTTAAAATAAATTAAGTTTTAAAATGTTGACAAACAGTATCTAACTAATCTCTTATTTGTATCTGAACTCTTTTGTTATCAAACCGCGTTGAAATTAATCTCGGAGATGTAAATAGTTTACAATGTTGGAAGATAACAGATGCATTTATTTAAAAAGGTTGTAGATGTTGTATTAATTCTGACTTCCAACGTAAGTGTAGGTGCGTGTGACGGAGGCATGTTGAAGTAATATCTGCTTTCCTGGTGATTGGGATCTGCACGGTTCCGGCTGTAAAGCTGAATTTGCATTCTCATCCAATGCAGAAGCGAACAGACCTGACAAGAGCAAGTAATGCCGTTAGATTGCACACTGTAATGCAAATGGGCTCCGTCCTCAGCGCCGGTTATCGATATTAAACGTTTTAAGCCTATATAATGCCCTAAATATATATTAAGCTGACCACGGTCGCACAATACAATTTAGTTTCGTGCTCGACATCTTAGCCACAACGCCAGGATTAATTCTGAGCTCTAACCCGAAGTCGTGTTAGCATGAGCAGCGTGGGGATAATTCATAACTTCTGCAGACACTCCTTGCGTTTAACTAAATTACCTAGGACGATTGTTGAGGAAATGTTGGCCCTCTCACCTAACTTTGAATGCTTCAGGTATACATATTATAATATAGTTCGTCCGTGAATTGCTGCTACGAATTTAGAGCTGAATTATATATTTAATTAATTGACATTATTAAATTTTATTTAATCGTGTCTGAGCTTCATCATCAATTAATAAATCAATATAACTCAGTTTATGGAAATATTTGCTGGTATTCATGAAATGTTTCCCTGAATGTAATAATTGTGCATTCTTCGAGGAAGCTCTTTTCATGTTACCAATAATTAAATATCTGTGTTGAAATTATTTACCAGAAAGTTATGAAATGTTGTAATTTTTAAAATTAAAATGATACTTAGACTACTATAAATATGAAATAAGATAATATAAACTTATTATTTAAATGAACGTTACGTCTTGATGGGCGAAAAATGATTCTCATCACCAACTTTGTACATAAAATAATACTTGTTTAGACAAAAAACGGCCCTCAACAACAATAATTTAAATGCCACAAGAATAACAGTATTAAATGCAATTTTCTTCAAACTATTTAATGTACTTTAATCCATGTATGCAATACATCGCATATATAACCTGCAGGAAATTCCAAATTGTTGTCGAAGACTGGTCGGGGATGGATTATCTAAGATTGAGAGGGGGGGTATGAGTCTTTGTTCGATAATCAAAATTCGACAAGGCTGCTGGTTGTCTGAGACGAATTCCAGAGAGGGACTCAGGAAGGACTCGCGTGGACAGAAAGCCTATATTTCTGGGTATGAGAGGACACCGAACACCAATCAGCAGTATCAAAAAAGTAGACAATAAATACTTAAATAATGGGGCTTTCGAGGACACAGCCGAGCAGATAGTGTAGTTATGTAGTTCGACAATCTCAGCAGAGAGGCTGTAAGAAATATTAATTGACTAATTGGAAAATATTACCCTACTTAGCCTGCACTGAAGGACACAGACGAGCTGTGGACGACGTGTGATGCTTTCTGACTGGGACATCTGAGTCCAGCAGTCAAAGTCATTAAGAAAGACGTAATTGATTCAAGTAACTACTCCGCAATACTTCTACAGTTCTTATTCTCCACCGCACCATGATCCTGATCTTAATAATGTGTTGTTAAAAAATTAATTTTGATTTTAAATTAATTTCTGTTGCTATTTATTTTTATATTGTTAAATAATAAGTATTAATTACATAAATATTACATTTTGACTTCCAATAATTGGCCTTAATTAAATAATATATTAGTGCATGTACCTCATACATTCTGTAAACTTTTCAGTGTTGTTGGTTTTGGTATTATTTTCTGTTAACATTTAAATTCAATTTAATTTAGGTTTTGTAAATTTTTAATAAGAAGTTGTACGAGTTCAAGAAAACTTTTTAGAAGGGAAATGAATATAAATTAATGAGTCACTCCTAATTATTCAAAAAAATAAAAGATAGGAATCCATTTAAATTGTGTTGTACGAGTAAAGAATTGAGGTATACAATTGTGTATATATCGTGAGTAAATTTGTAACATTACCTTTTACATTAAATGGCTATTGAGAAACAAATAAGGTAACAGCGAATTCGGCAGATATATCTTTTAATAATAAACATTTATGGTATTAAACTGTAGTGAAAAGATGCATCGTTCCACAAATTAAAAAATTCATCAGGGGCAATTTTGAATTTTAAAATACAACAGAAAATTACCAAATGATATATAATACAATTCAAAGACAAATAATGAAACATTACCAACCAAATAATAAATTAAAGTGACCAAAAATTTTGGACATGATTACCGTACAAAATTAAATTCCATCAATTAAAAGGATCGTTCGACCAATTTTACTATTTTATTGTCAATGTATTTAATAATTACGAACTTACGAAGTGGTTTCAAAAATTCACTTGTTCAGGACGAATTCTTAATCACACATCTAATCACCGATAGTATAAAAGCTATGGTCTGTTATCTGCTTAATAAAACAGTCGCATTTTTTAATCACCCCTATCATAATATTTGAAATTATCATATTATTCTAATTCTCCACTAATTAAAAATTGTATTAAAATTATGTTGATTAATATTCATTACGAAATTATTAATTTACCACTTAAAGTTTTTGTTAATAGTTATTCCCTTTTCTGAAAAACTACAATACTAACTCATATTATATTATTATATTACACTATTCGTGTCTTATTGAAATCAGTCAATAATTTAAACTTCGTTAAAACTATTTAAGACAAAAAGTAATTATTCCGACAACCAAAATGCTGTATACCAATTTAAGTGTTTCGACTGTTGTAATTTTACATTAGTAAAACCAAACCTTTTTCCAAAATATCGGAAATAATTTGAAATTTGGTGTACAAAATTATCCAGTTTTGTGCAAATATTATTAAAATATCTTAACATTAACTGTAAAATGTAATGTAAATGCAATCTTTACACTGACGAGTGCGAGTGTACCTCAGAGGTAATCATTCAACAGTTACAGTTAAATATATAAACAATAATTTAAAAAAATTATGAGCATTAATATGAATTTTAAGGTTCATTCATTGAAAAAAAATTTTCATTATTTTTAGTAGTGGTCATTTGCATGTGCATAATTACGTCAAAACTTTCATCTACTTTAATCACTTGTACCGTAAGTATTGTTTAATTTTTGTATTATATAGATCATATTGTAAGTTTATTTTGTATACTAGTATTATATATCAGACCTGACGAGGTTCTAAATGTAAAGAAAAATACGCTGATTTAATACAGTTATTTAAAGGCTCATTATTAAACGTTGTAGCCAATTGGTTGCTATCTTATCTATGTAGATCTAAACTTTGGTACAAAGATCGCAATACCTTCCAAACATAGATCATTTCTGCAAAACATCGGCATTTACATCTGAGGGTGTGCATTTTATGAAGCGTTTTAAATAAATAATAGGTGCGTGTATGGAATTATTACTATTATAATGCTGTTTTTTTAGATACATAAAATTGTTATAAATGGACGTTTTGGGTAGCGCCTGGAATTAATCACAAGATATAGCAATTACAATATTCGAGAGCTGTTGAAGGTCATATAATTCTTACATGCACTGAGACTGCAGACTTTTCACATAATGTGGAAACAAATTTTCAGTTATCTGGACCTCGCCCCTCCCCCATATCAACATTTAAATTGATACTTTTCACCCATTAAATGGACAGTTTTTGAAATATTACCATTACCCGAAAAGACAAATATTACACAAAACTAGCGTATATTACTACTTCTAGTAGCATAATAATGAAAGAGATGAAGGTTCAGAATAACAAAATTATCACTTTAAATATTTTATTTTAATTTATTTTGTAATTTTCAGTTATACTGTCAATTATTCTTTAAAACACGTTGAACGCCGATAAAATTTTCTTAAAATATTGAAAAAAATTATTTTGTGGTTTTAGTTTTTAATTTATAGAAAATATATAACTACAATTTTTTTTGTTATTTTGTTGTAATTTTGGGGTACGTTATTAAGACTTTTTGTGTGTCCGCCACGAATGACCGACGCGGCGCTAATGAAAAGATTTTGTTCGTGACGCCGTGTCGGCCATATTGTTGGCCACTTTATCGGCGCCGTGTTCTGTTTTTCATTCAATTCATACATTTACAAGCACATGGTGAGTATAGGCATTTCTATCATAACGAAATCGTTTACTTTTTTGTTTAGAAGTTTTGTTTGTATTTTATAAAAGGATTGTACTAACTTAAGATGGAGGAATTCGATTTCGATCTACATGAAGAGGTTGTTTTGCAACTAGACGCAATAGAAGCACAGTATAGTACATACCAGAGATTGTCAAATCATTCTGAGAGTGACGATTTTTTATGCATCCAGTGCGGAATAGGAAACCGTCGTCGGATATTATCCGACTCTGAGAGTGAAGATGATAATTTGCAAATATCGACTACAACCATATCTTTATACAAATGGACCGAAGTAAAAGGAAATCAACCCAGAATAATTACATTTATAGAAATTCCTGGTTTTAAACCTTTAACATTGATAAATTCAATGATAAAATCAAATCCTTAAGAATTTTATAAACTATTAGTCATCGATGAACTATTAGGCCACACAGTGCATTTTAGAAATTTTTATTTGATTATATAAATACTTAGAGTGCAACTTTTATGTAAATGAGTTTTATTTCAACAAAATTTCAGAAATATTACCGCATCTTTCGGTCCAAGTCGAAGAAATACTTAGAAGGACTAAATAGAAATTTATACGCAACGCGTGGCCGACGGCTCTGGGGTACTGTGTCGGCCCCCGGTGGATGACATGGCGCACTACGTGTTAAAATACTTTCAAAGTTTGTCATATATTTCCGATATTTTGTTCTCGGATAAATGTCTATGTTAAATTTATTGGTTAGTTGATACAGGACGTGGCGTCGTGAAAAAAGACTTTCGGACGCTGATACAGGCGCTTCAGGTTACGAGAAACGTTAACAGTTTTCAACCCATCTTCAGTTACATCCTTGGACCAGCAGAACGCCAGTAGGAAGCAGTAAAACGGGGCCACTTTGCGGTACCAAGTGGATGGATTTATGACTTCCAATTAGCTCCCAACCTCATGTGAAGGACAGAGTGTTCTGGGACGTCTTTCGGGCGATTAACGTAAGTCATGGTTTGGCTTCCGTTGCGTAACTAAATTATAGAATCCTAGTCCCTTCATCCCTCTTTGCTATTTCTCTATTTAAGTTTAATTATAAACTTCTCTAGCGGAATTTAATTCTGTTGAAGTACTTGAAAGGTACCAAGAGACCAAAAACCTCACGTTATAAATGATTTCCAATTCTAATATCGTAAACTCTCATCAATTCGAGTGCTGAAGAAGAATTATATGGCAGACTCCGACACAATCTGATCCATTCCGTTCGTCAGCCGAAACTTCAAAGCTATTAACAACCTCCTAATTTGATTTCTCTAGCAAAATCATTTTAAAAGACTATTAAATAACACTTTTAAGTTACTTTGAATAGCATTCTTACTTACATTTAATGGTACCTGATATGTTTTGCATTGCATTGATTTTAAATATTAGAAAAACAATGTTATTTAATTATTATTCACTGCAAGTCTCTTTCTATCATATAATGGATGTATATGAGGGCAGCTAGATATTGACCATTTATGCAGTGTGATTACCCATTTAACCTCAAATAATGTACCCAACCTTACACTTTTACATATCGCCACAATAAATTTTTATTTAGAAGGGAATTTTCTGGTAACAGTAACCATAAGCCACTAATTTTGTTGGCTGTCATAACTATAATCGTTTGTTTGTTACGTCTCAGCGAATGTAAGTCCTCAAGTTATGTATTGGCAATACTTCATGTAAAGGCATCGCATCATTGGCACATCTGTAAAGTGAGTTTGTATGATTGTATTCAAAAGCGATAAAATCCTGAAATTATGATAAATCCCTTAAACATATAATTAAGAATATAGACCGAATATTCGTCTTTCTTAAATTATATACGATCAATTACAAATATTTTAAGAGAAAGTTTTGTATTATAATATTCTAAATGTCTTATGTAGTTGGATAGTAGCTTTCCATGTCTATGGAACAATCCAGACGATGGAATGGAAACGATTACCTCCAATACTCTATATGGAAGGTAGCTTTGTACTTTTATGAATCTGATTCAAAATGTATGAAAAAATATTCAGTGACTTATTCCACACACTAACCAAAACTTCCAAAAGTTTTTTCCTGGGACTATGTAACGTAGACTTTTGAAGTGAATTTCAAGCACTAATTGCCACAATTACTTTGTGTAAAGATTACAGTCTATTTTCGAGTGGTTCTGTGACAGTTCTGTGACGGCTGTAAGAGAGTGCGCGAGTGGCCTTGTTACGTCGTCCCTGACAAATCCTGATTGGCCCTACATAAGCCACGTTGTTCCAATTCCCCTGGGACTACGCAACCAACCGCCATGCCGTGTTGCGGTCTAGCCGCCCTTTAGGGGATACTACACCTTACGCAAGCTCCTGCGTTAAATTGAGCTTTTGACGAGATACATCAAGGACACAGGGAATTGTTGATTGGAATCCTCCCTAAGGGTTTTCATGTGAGCTTCTGAATAAAATGTAACGTCCTAGATAACCTCAAATTCTTACTCAACTGGAATACCCAACACGGTCACTTCAATTTGTCTAAAAGAAATAGCTGCTATTTAAGTGAAAAATCCAACAACTATAAATATTTAATCACGTATTTGGTTTATAATTTTATTAATCGCCCACTTATGTCATTATTACACTTAACAAAGCTATCACCAAAACCAAACAGCGATACAGCTACTGATTAGGGATTAATAATTATAAATACAATTACCAAAATCTGTGGATACTGATGCGTTGTGATAAAAAATTAATAGCTGCTTTATTACAATTGAAATTTTTTAAGTTTCACTCTGAACACTACATTCATCAATCAAAGGTCATGAAAGAGTAGTAGATTGTTGGCTTAGAACGTTTACATCACACAGCACTCACTGATATCATAGCCATATTCTGTGACACTAATATTTGAATGAATAAATTATTGAAAATAAGAACTGGCCAATGAAAATTTGACAAACACTTTAAGGAAACGAGGAGGCAATGATTGAGAACTTATGTAAAAAACATTTAAAATATACAATGTTTAAATTACAAAAGGCGTTGAGTTTTTTTAATATAGAATTAATCAAGAAAATTGAGTTATGTATATCAGTATCTAGATTTATTCATTTGATAATGGAAGGGTAAAATTTAACCGGTACTGGTGATGATACTCACCTAAACGAAAACAGAAAATTTGGTAAAATCCCACCGTCCTGCATGGCGAACTCAATTTATTTCCTTCTTTACCTTTAATACCAATAATTTTTATTACTTTTAAATTGGCAAAACTTTGCTTTTATATATATGAAAAAGTACACCTTGTGGCAGTGGGCGGTACGAACACGAAATACGCCCTATATGGACTTGGCCACGTGGGGCGAATTTCAGTGTATTCTAAGTACGTGTACTTTCGGCTCCAGAGAAGCCTAGAAGCTTCAGGACCGGAAGACGAGTCCCATTACGGGATTAAAAAAATGTGCCCTAAATGAACAATTGGTGGTCTCCCTTTAAATCATCGGCGTTGGTCGAGCAATTCGAGGGAGTCCAGAGCGAGCAGAAAGAAATACACTTAGGATCCGGACATCAAGATGAACAAAGACACGATCGGGAGGTCAAAGTGAATGAAAGTCACTTACGATAAAGACGTCGAAGCACTAGGAGGTGACCTGGAGCAGCCGTGACTGAGCGAGCGAAGGAGATTTTCACTCCCCATGAGCCGTGCCCGCCACGTACCTGCCCGCTGCACCCCGTCATCGCTGCTTGAACGAGAGTGGCCACACCCTGGTTTCTGTGTTTGCCGTGCCCTCCCCCTACACCACTATTCCTTCATGAACCCGTACCAGCCCTGCTCTCTGCCGTTTGCGAGCAGTTCGCATCTCGGCGCTGCTGAGGAAGCAGCACGAGAACGGACAGCTGACCGCCACGTCGATTACAGAACACACGCACGAGGATGAAAGACGCCGACCATCGCCTCGCTACGCAAGACATGGACTAGTAATCTACTGTTATGTTTTTATTCATTTTATTTTCAAAAATTCACGTTAAAATATTTTTTTTATCTTCCTCAAAGGACTACAAAATTTTAAGAAGTGTAATTGAAATATTGAATAATACAATTTTATTTTTTAAGGAATGTTGTGTTACTTATTATGCCTATTTTCCAACGGTATACTTCTCACTTTGAATTGTTTACCTTCAAATCTGAGCCCCAATCTCATTCCTTATAAAGTATTCTATTCATTATAAATTTATAATACCAACTTGGCGAAGCTGCGGACATACGCTTTCACTAACCGTATTTTTGTAACCAGCAAGTTATGTTATATTCATCCTTATTTAATTGCATGGAAGAATGAGCAAGACTAGTTGTCGTGTTACATTGTCACTATTTCATATTACAGTTTCATTTAAACTAAAAAGACTTTTCAGAAAGTTATAAATTTTTATAAAAAAATTTTAAAAAGTGGTAGGCTACAACAACAAAAAGTATTAATTAAATAGAAGACATGGCGATTTTCCCGACATTATACGCGAACATCACTATTTTAAGTTGGCTGCAACTGAGGCAGTATTTCCTTTCGTGACAAATAAACCCTTTGACATATAATTAAACGAATTATAACACCCTCTTGGTTATTTATATTTTATATAAATAAGTAAATATATTTAATATTTTTTTACTATGTAGTGACGAAACGAATACTCGACATAATATATTCGTATAGAGGGAGGGGAGAGGGGGAGAGAGAGAGAGTAGAATATTAGGGAAAACAGTTTAATTTAAAATATGACTACAACGCTCTGAAAACAAGTATTGGGGGAAAATAAATGTAGAAAATATAATTACCCCTTTCTAACATTATTATACCCGTTAATTGATATTTAAATATAAGGTATTACCGTTTTTGTAAAAGTCTTTAAAGGAATTTTGCAAGTAGAGCATGATTCTTTAAAAGATTATTTATGCCTGTGCTTGGAGGTCTTGTGTGAGGTCAAGTCCCATAGAACTGACTTACTGTATACATGAGCTCAGGTGTGTAGCTCGAATGACTTTCTATGTAGTGGACGTAAAGTACCGACCTACGGCCACGTTCAATCGCCAAACAGAGCGCTTTAATTCACACGTAGCAATCCGAATCATTCTGACATTATGAATAACAGATCTATGAAACGAAACATAGTTAAAAGATCTTTTTATAACGTTAATTTTATTACCAAAAACAGTGAGAATACTGCTTAATAACATTAAAAGAAAAAAATTGGTTTGCCGTTGAAGCCACAAAAATCTACCCTCACGGCAATTAAATATAATTTCATAAGATTCTTTCTTGTATTCATAATACGTTAGATTTACATACAGCAAAACATAGTGGTTCTATAAAGGTTTATTTTACCAAAGTTTGACATAAAGTATTTCTTTTGTTGTTATTATTATATACTTTAAGTTTCTGTAAGTAAAGTTACTTGCCGAATTTATATATCAGCAATACTGTGACACTCGTGGGTCGTTATAAAAATTTACGTCTAACAGAAATACATACATTGAAAATAGATAAATAATTATGTGGGAGTATCACCTCAGTAGAATGGGTTTCTGTGAAAATAATACCCGATTAACAAAAGCAACCTTTATTATGTTCATAATTATAGTGTTAAACTTTGCAAAATATAAACTTTGGTTTACGTAATACGTTCTGCTTTCTTTTCTTGCAGTTGAATTCTAATTACTTCTGTATAGGTTATGGATAACTGCTGCGACCCCACAGAAAACTCGTCTCCCGTCCATTCGGAAGGGCGTGAGAATAGTATCCAATGCTCGACTTACCTTATGCAGGTTTACTAGAGTTTTCCCTGCATCGCTTTAGATAAAACACCGGGCAGGATCGTTAAACCATAGCCTGGGGGCCCTAGTTACCCCTTGCCTACCTTCTGTATCCCCCCTTTTCAATTCCCTTCCTATGATATTAAACGGAAGTAGTCTGTTTCAGGATCACCCTCATGTAGCCTGTAAACCCCCTCCCTAAAAACTTTATTTACTCGATATTTTATTCCTTCTTCTTCAAAATCCGTGGATATGAGTTACATTTTACATTATCAAATGCTTTTTCTTAATCTACAAATTCCATGAACATAGACTTGTTTTTTCTTATCCTGTCTTCTTACATTAGACCCTGAGTCAACATTGCCTCTCTTATTCCAACATTCTTCCTAAAACTACCCAGATGTTCTCCTAAATCACATTCTATTTGTTTTTCCATTCTTCACTATGCTATTTTCGTTAATATTTTGCACGCATGGGATGCTAAAATAATTGTCCTGCGCTGTTCACTCCTATCAACGCCAGTCATCTTTGGCATGGATCTAATTATGTTGTTACTAAAATATTATAATATTCCTCTAGTTACTATATTTCACAAACAGTATATAATTGATGAAATCTTTATAAGAAGTAACAACCAGACAACAGTGACGGATAAAACAAGATCTAAATTGTACTTGTACTCGTAATTACATTAACAAATATAGTATAATGCAGTCCAAACTGATTATGTGATATATGGGATCAAGACTTCATTACTGAAAGGTCAGAAGTGGCGATCTTCACGATATTATATATATATATATATATAAATGATGAATTACAATACATTTTACGATAAGTTAGTACTGCCATTAATAATGAAACGGTAGATGAAGCAAAGTAGCTGCAATTTGCAAGATAAATTAGCGTTGCCTGTTATTGATGCTGTAGTAAATACCCATTTTCTTGAACGCAAAGGTATTGACGGCGTTTCTCTATTACATGCCGCCAATATGCATGCTACACGCTTTGAGCTATTTTACGAGGTCCGTAAACGAGTGAATATTAGTTGTAATATTCCTGTGCAGTTGAAATTGAAAGGCGCATGTCTGTCATATCCCAAGACACGTGTGGCATAGAATCCACCTATCAGTACGTTTGAAATGAAATACGGGTCATGCATCGTTGCCTAAAAATCGTAATGTATTCTTCTAATGCCTTCATTTGCGAACACGTGTCCGCGCTATCAACATTCCTCAACAGATTAACACGAAGTGTCTTCGATTTATAATGGTAACATGTTGTATTTGATATAATAATGTGTAACATTCCGTACGTGGTTACGCTATTTTACGTTGTTTTTGCTTAATCAATATTTAAACTTAATTTTATTAGGTTTTCAAAGCTCACCTAAAGCAATGCATTTATTCTGAGACAATTTGCTTTTCTTTTATTATCGTGAGTCTTTTTTACTTACGGGTAATATAAATGTGAAAATTAGGAAATCGTTGCTAAAAATGTTCGTATGGAGCGTGGCATTATATGGGTGCGAAACGTGGACAATAATCGTCCTTCTAGTATTTAAATCAAGTGTTGAATGAGCTGCCTTATAAAATAGCACATCACTTATCTTTAAAATTTCTATTCAGTTTTTCTGTTCTTTTGTTTGTTTGTTTCATGTATTGCCTGGAGCTACGACGGAAGGACAGTTTCCTAGTCGCAGAGCTCCAAGTAGTTAAAACTCCATTGCGTATTCCTCAGTGTGTGCTTGTTTGTGTTTCCCAGTGTGACATCGTGTGTCCGTGTTGTGTTTATATTGACTTTTGTCTACATACATTTTCTTTTATTAATTAATTTTAAGTTAATTATGTACTTTATTTTGTTCATTTTTAATTTTTAATGTATGACGTATCCTATTTCCTCAATAGAGGATTAATGGAAACAACAATAAATCTAAATCTAAATAGGAGTTGGGGAAAGGAAAAAAAATAGTGGTGCTATAGGCGAATGCTGAAAATCGGATGGGTGGATAGAATCGCAAACGAAGACATTCTTAGCAGAATAGGGGAAAAGCAAACAATATGGAGGACGTTGGCTAAGAGAAGGGATAGATTAATAGGCCACGTTTTAATGCACGCGGTTCTTGTAAAATTAGCATTAGAGGGAAGTGTGTGTGGTAAGAACAGAAGCGGGAGGCAATTGATGAAATACGCTAAGCAAATTAGGCTAGTTATAAGGAAACGAAAAGCTTGCGCATGATAGGTTAACATGGAGGGTTGCAACAGACCAGTCACAGCAACGCGAGTCTTTTGGTTCAGAATGACGGGAGTACGTGGTGAGGAATATCCGACTGAGAAACGGAAGTTGGAGCCTGTTACGTTAGAAGTCGAGCGGACTTGTAAATTTTGACGAAGAGACGCACTCATGCTCTCCTTATAATTTCACATAATACCATCACGAGAAGCCACTCCATTAAAACCACGAGTCGTGTGTATCTGGATTTTGTTGAGTTTGTTCTGGCCGAATCCAAAGCAGAGGCGGATTGGGAATCTTGGCCGATGACGTCATCCTGACCAACGATTGCTGCAGCCAGCGCTGTGTCGACTACACGCGGCGAGGAATCTTTTCCAAAACCATTGTCTTCATTTCAGGTGAAAGGCATCCAAATTTAATTAGCTCATTGAAACGCATTCTGTTTAAAGTAGGGATCATATATACCATAATAGCAGTTAAATTAGTCAGTGATTTATTACTTCAATTGTATCATAACCTAACCCAATCATAGCCTCAACCTAGATATTACCGATTGCATGAGGTATGTAAACGTACCAGTAATTTTTATGGATCTAAACATTCAACTATATTTGATACTTTGAACTGCTAACGCTCGTGTTATCACTTATATGATTGGTCGAAAAATGATATCCTAACCTTAAAGTAAGGAATTTATGTTTTACTGAGATGGACAATCATTATTTATAATTCATTGGTGAGATACTTGAACATTTGACTAATTCACGTGTTTTTTCAACAGTATGTAAATTTAAACCCTTCATTCCTATTTTTTTTAGTTGTATGTTTTGAATGCTATTATGTTGTTTGTGTGTATTAATGGTTTGCTTTTAGATCCGATATTCCATCCAGGTTTCTAACCGTAATTTGAATCTGATTTATCTACTAACCATCTCTATAATTATCAAATTTAATTAAAAAACACTTGTAACTTGGATGCATTGAACCGTTCAACTAACAACTCGAATTATTGGGGCAACATATGTTTCTATGTATACAAATTAAGTAAATAATGTTAATGATGGTTATGTGTTTGATTTTTTACTTTATTTGTATTTAGAATGTGATGTTTAAACCTAGAGTATCCCCGCCGATCAAGCTCAGAAAAGGTTTGAACCCATAAATATATTTATATAATGTTTTGTCTCCCTACTTTTCATTCCACTAGGTTATTATTAAACTAATGGAAAGGGACTAAGAAATAAAACGTTTCAAATAAATAAAGTTATAGTGCAAGTTATTACAGGAATATATTATGTGTACGAACATGGATCATATTTGGTAGTGTGATATTATTCAAATTCCTCCTCAACCTCAATATGCAAACCCAGTTTCGCTACGGGAACACGAACATGGTCAGTTATAGTGCATAATATGAGAATAACATGTTGACTTTAGTATATTCATGTAGACGTGAGTAATAAGTACGTGTTTGCTGACGCCGTTGGAGCTCCAGCTATAGCTAATATCTTCGGATATGATCTGAGCCACGATGACGAAGTCGGGGTTGCCTTGTAAAGTGTTTGCTCTGCGTGAAGTGGTTGGGTGGGGCAAAGGAGAAGTTGACGGCAGTGCAGCAGCGTTATGTATTCCCGCAACTTTGTGTAGCACCCACGAGGACTGGGAGATAGATGCCTCCAGCGAATGCAAGCAGAAAACTCGCAGCCTTCTCTGCCAGCACAGGCAACATTAACACTGAAACTTTCACGGATCCAGCACTCGGTGTACTGTTCATTTCGAAATATTACCAGGATTTATTTAAGATGCTACGCGAAAGACGTCATTGTCTCCCACATCTGTCTTCTGAACTGAAGGCTAGGAATTCTCTTTCCTATGTTCATCCCAATGTCTGAAATTCTAATGAAAATTATTCAGAAATAATGTCCTTTGAACAAACCTCTTTTCTGTACACAAAATAAAATTATAAAAACATGATGAAATGTTATGAAAATATCATGTTTAAACAGGACCTTTACAGCCATGAGTCATAGTCATCTGCAAAAATCATACACATCATATCGGTTATAAACCATAAAATATGACATCTCTATAAAATAAAATTGACAGTTTTAATGTATGTCAAACCCGAAAATGAACACCGTCAATTTTTAAGATGCAAAAACTACCAATATTTGCGTTGAATAATATTTTCGTGGTCCATTGTTGTATTTCCCGCAACTTTGTTTCTGTAATTATTCATTCACAATCATCATATAGACTTAGAGTAGCTCACATAAAATTAAAATAAAACAATTGATATTCGTGTCGAAACCAATTCTGTAGGAATCGCTATGCTCGTTTCTGACACTGAAAATGTCCATTAAATTGCAGGTTGAAGCTATCTCTTTCGCTATATCAATCGGGAGGACTTTCCACTTTCATGGTTTCTTTCACTTGCAAGTCGCGCTACTGTTTGTGGACAGATGGCTTGAGCGAGAAGGAATTTTTCAGGTTGAATAATAACAATAATGATAGAAAATAACAACGGTAGGTGTATTATATTCTAAATATAACAAGTTTTATTTTATAATAAAGGCGACATCTGAGTTTTGAGGTGCAAAACCCGGAAAAATATGGTGACAGCTATTTACAAATTAATAGGCGAAAACAAAATAAATTATGAAGTGCAAGAGCATAAAAATAGTGTAGATTACACTGATTGAATAATTATAGTGGATTTAAATTATGTCGGAAAATTACTTCAGATACGTCCGCAATGCAGAGAAGTAAATTTCTGATGGTTTCGTCGAGAAGCTGTTAGTCAGTTCTAACCTTTCGGATGGAAAGATAAACCGACTGCGGGATTATCTTTCATTTTCCGGCCTTAAACAAATAATTCACTTAACCTAAATTATATGATTATCACATAAACACCAAACAAATGTTAAAAATGAAGCATAAATAAATTAATATCTGAATCAAAACGTACGTGCAACAAAATTAATTTCGTGAACTCAAAACATGTAAAATAGGTTGAATTATGTGTAAATCACTTTGAATGTAAATATCACAAAAAAGAAAGGTTTGTGCATGCCAGAAAAAAAATAGTACGTAGAATCCGGGAAATGAGAGTCACAATCGGGATATATACATAAACACAAGTGAATTATACAGCTTGCTATCTTTCAAATCTTAAGTGTCGCAGCATACAATGGAAACATGAAACGACGCCTGTGTTGTTGAGCTTTTGTTACCTCGTAGTTTGGTCCGATGAAAGTTCTGGAATTACCTGTGATGTTTCTCAGGAAGAAATCCGAACTGAGGACGCGACGTGCCGATGCTCAGATTCCCGGCCAGGATTTTCTCTACCTAACTCGTAAAGGACGCTGCGCTATTCCCATTTTTCTTGAAGCGAAGTTTCTTAAACGGCCTGAGGTAACGTGCCCGACTTGCATTCCTCCTTTTCAGTCCCTTTCCTATGCTATTAAAGGGGAGTTAAAAAAAATGTCGTTCGACAATCTTGCAATGCTGATACGGAACTGTGATACCATGTCCAAAGCAAAAATGCAATGTTCGATTTTTTTTCTATTACAGGCAAACGAAAGCCACAATCAAAATTGAACGGGTACAGAAGTGTTGTAAATAATATTTTAGAATTTCGACCACTGATAAATCCTGAAGGGAATCGCATTTTTTTGTATAAATATGTGCACTCTGAGACGTCCGTCGTTGTCAGTTGCAAATGCTACAATGTACAACAGATGTACAGCGGGACATCAAAATATGCAGTATTGGAAACAGTACGTGATTGAAAGCAACAAATAATGACAAGGAAATGAGATAATTTATGTGGGAAATATAATGGTCGGTTACTAGGTACTCATTAAAACTGGAGTAGAGCTTGTGAGTACAATACTGATTTGATAGAGGAATTATGATCTAATTTTTTTGTCATGTCGTTAGCAACGCAGAAACAAAACACTGTAGAGTAAGACACGACTCCAATCCCTAAAGGCGGACAAGAAGAGGGGGGATTTTGTAACATACATAACCGCTCAATATTTTCGTCCCATTCTTAATTTTCGCAGTCAATTTTTTTTAGTCCCCGATGTTCTTGGTCTATAATTTCAACCTAATTCAATGTGATAGGGTTGCATCCTTGGGGGTTATGTAGGAAGGAGATTATATAAAATACCGTGAAAAACAACTGAGATTTGTTCTAAATGTGGTTCTTGGAGTCGATTATTTTATTTCTGGCATTAAACAGATGAGTTGATTTGTAGATTTCCCCTAAGAGTATTTGTGGATGTAAGGAGGCCTTAAACAAGAGAAATGGAACTGGTTCATCTTTAGCGGTAGTGATGGAGAGATGTTTCATAAAATAACACGAAAACAGCTAATACCGATGTATTTTCTAGTGTTATGGATGTGGCTGTGTTTTTATTTTCTGATATGTAACTCAACCTGTACTTCCACCCCATAGTGGCGGGTGGGTTGGAGGGGTGAAAGTCAGTAACAAAATAACCCCTAAATAATGTCTAATTCTAATTAAGCAAGTCATTTGGTTTAATTATGACATTCAGCATGCATCTTAGGTTGTACTGAAGCCCCAGGCTGCAGAAGACTGGGTGGAGGGGTGGGAGGGGCAGAGGACGGTAGGGAAGGGCAATTACACAAAACCAAAGCCTAATAATACAAAATCAATAGTTTCAAGATTCGGGATTATTCCGAGTTTATGGAAATATTTTAGAATTCTTTAATCTAGGGCGGTAAGATAAATTAATCCTCTTTCAACTCCGGTAGCTTATAAACGAAATGTTTCACGCACTTCCCACACGCACAAGAAATTTCAAGTTTCTCGAGCTTTCATGACTACTTCATGATCTGGCCTGAAGTATTGCACTGAACTTTGTTTACGCTCCAATTACTATTACGAATTCAACCTCCGCTTTAATATCACATTTTTATTCCTACTACAAAGTAATTCAAGGTTCGATTTTTTAGTAAAATAGTTTGTTAATCCTTATTTGAAAAATAAATATTTAATTATAATCGTTTAAGATACTTTTTCATACAAATTTCTAGGCTATCAGAGAAAATAGTGTGATCGAAATTAAATATTTATATATGTAATTTATTAAACTATGATAAATATATGACCCAAAAGGGTTGAATGACCCTGACTCGTTCCACATCATTGAAGCTTAGCTTCTGAAGAAGACGTACGGAATATTATTTTAATTATAATATTTGAGTTATATCCTTTCTCTGGGGTGTAGAAAACTTAGCCCCTCCTCGATTCCTAAGTTTATAGCTGAATAATTTGTTGTTGTAAATAGTTAAAAGTTGTATCTCTACTGGAATTTTACTCTACTGCATTTGATTTTAAAAGATTTTATCACGCAATTAAAGTGTTTATACAACATTCCTGAAGTATATATCTTCAATTTTAATAGACGCCATAAAATAAATTCCCTTTCTTGGAAGACCATCTCGTTGGGACACGAGGTATTTTAAAATAAGGTTACGAAGCATATGATCTGTTCTTTTTCTATTGAAATTGTTTGAGAGATCCATTAAGGTGTTACTTAAATGATTTTTGATTCCATAATATTTCTGAATTATAATGCGTATGTTGAACCAAGGAACTGCTTTTTATTCTGATACCGCAACGCAACAAGCGACCTCGTCGAAAGAGCAGAGTGGGAAACTCGATAACAAATTCAGTTCCCACGTGCAGCAACGTGAATAGAACCCTGAATGACATATTCATGTACTATGCCGCAGTATTGTGCCGGAACGGAGGTCGAGCCGGAAAAAAAAGATTCGTAGATGTCTACAACTAGGCGGAAATTCAGCATGTCAATGGAAAATCTATATCGTAAATGATAGAAAAGTGAATGCACGAAACTAAAATTTCTAAGTAAATGCGTTATTTCGTATATAGCATAATAAATATAAAGAACGAATACTCAAGTTAAAGGAAGATACGTTCCAAAATTACAATAAAGACTTTTCTTCGCCAATTTAAATTTATTTTGATGGTATGGGTTTTAATTATCCCACTTGTTTTTCTTAATTACATTTTGTGAAAAGAAAATGACTTCATATTTAAATTAACTATATAACTATCAAATTTCAGCTTTCATCAACATTGATATAAGAATTTATACAAAAATATGTAAATTTTGGTACAATTTGAATGCAGATTTATTTTATTTATAAACAATTTACCAAAAATATATCCTACTGGAATATAGTGAATTCTAAATTCTTCCAATATTTGCCAATAATCAAAATTATTTATTTTAAATAATTGAAGGGATATATACTTTTATAATTACCAGCTCTTCCAATTGATTTTATAAGTGTGTTGTAAATTGAATTTGCTTGAAAATTTACATACAGAATGTTATAGAAGTATTGCCGAAAGCTCAATTTTTAAATTTAATCAATTGAACAAAATATGAGTGAAAAACAATTGGAGGTACATTACAAACACATTGAACCACGATGTTATTCATTCGGTCATTGTAATACTTGAAAACTGGAAAAAAAATTAGTATCTATGTAGTAAATGGTGAAAGTGTAGTAAATACGATAAGCTTTTCGCTTTCGCAAAACGACCGAATATTACGTTTAATGTTAAAAGAGACGTAATTCCTATCAATATTTCATTTTAATTCTGGAATAGTGTATACTAGTAGATTTTCTAAATAAGTATTCATTTATAGGATTTGTTATTAAATTGTAAACATCGAATGGTTTCTAGAATTACTGTAAATATTACATTAACTGTTTACATCTTAAATATTACTACGATCGTCACTAATTTATGGTATGAAAACTATTTTTCTAATGCCTCAGATGATTCACATAAAGAAATATAATATATACCGTAAAAAACCGGCATCAGGTAGGTCGGGATATGTGGTATTTGTCTCACGCCCTTCCGGATGACGGAGAGGAGTTTAAGGTAGCAATATTCTTTTCTTAGTAATTCCCTTACTTTCTGTAGACAGCTAGCCGTTCCGTGTTATGTTTGGTCTAATTATTCGGGGGGATTCATTTGGCTCGGTACCTAGTGCAGAGCATTAGAACTCATTAAGGATGAATATGTGATGATGCCTCGTGTATGTGACCTCGCTTCCATAGATATTGTGTGCTCTGGTAGATGAATTGAACGGCCAGAATATTAGTATGTAAATATCGAATACAAATGTGTCTGCGTGCTCACTGTGTGACGACGGGACACGTGGCCGCCGCAAACTTAGATCACAGATTAATAATAAGATCGCACGAGATATCCTAGTATAACCACACACTTCATTAATATCATCTGCTGAAGCTTCTGAAGCCTCCCACCTACACTAAGCATTAAAATCCAAAATATATACTCACATCAACAGCACTCAAGCACACAGGAGCCCCCAAATCCAGTTCTTTACCTATTAGGACCCCAACACCTTTCCCCTTGCTCTAACAGCACACTAGCAATGCTTGTTTATTGTTTGCTCGGACGTTCGCGTGTCCACAAATAACAGGGAACTCACGAGCCCACAGCATCCTTCAGTCTATTGTCTGCGGCCAAACGTCAAATGTAAAGATAATATGCAATGATGAGTTCCTAACTAAAAAAGGCCAAGCACCAAAACCCTCCATGTCAGTTCCGTTGGCCTTTATCGTTTTTTCAGGATGCTTGTTTGGATAGCTGTACGATAAAGAATGTTCATTTGGTTGTGATTATATATAAAGATAGTGATTTACTCAATGAACGATCAAAGCGCAATCGGGGCATGTATCTTGAGCCATAAATAAAAATCCAGTTAATGCGATAAATACTACACCAGCCGCCCACTTGCAGCTAGGCAAAAGTGGTGCAGGCAATAGTGAAATCAAACAGTAATAAAAAAAAAAATCAACGGCGCCTTCCAAAGAGAAAAGCTGTCGAAGCCGTTACGTTATGTCAGCTGGAGTTTGTTGCTCTATAACCGATATGAAAAAAAAACACCATTCATGTTCTCTTAATTTGATCATAACCACCTGAGCGATTAAAACCCTGGGTCACTTACTGCTCCGGGCTACGTTATAATATAAAAAGGAAACCTCCGCCGTTCCTTTTGAAGCCCAAAGTTAATAAACAAATTCGTCGAAATTATCCTAAAATTTTAGGTGAGTTCACCCACCTCACAAACACCTATTAATATCCCTGCATCCATTTTACATAGTAGATAACCATTATCACCATTAGTCTTAAAGAACAGCAAAGGCTTAAAGTTTACCAAAAACCAATAAACCCAAACACAACTTAAGTCAATCACCTCGTCCCCAGTACCCCCCGCCCCCCAAACCCATACACTCAAACAAACAAAAACTCAACCTCCCACGCACCCCTCCTAAAGCAAAAAACCACAAATATAAACCCTAACAACTCCACCCCCAACCCAACTTCCCAAACCCGCCACTCCCACGGCACCACCCACGTAGTAAACCTTAGCCCTATAAACCAAAACCGCCTTCCCCCATTCCACCGTAAGCATCAAACCCGTTCTCTCGATCCCTCATCCACTGCGTACTTTCGGCGCTGTCCGAGCCCCAGACCCTGCACCCCATGACTACCCTACCCGAAACACCGAAGATGCGCCACCCCCCCCCTCAAACTGCCGGAGTCCAAGCAAAACTCTGTCCCCGCAAGAATCTGCAAATGCAACAGAGAAATAACGTGTACAATCCTAAGAAGGGTAACCAAAAACAGCTAGAAGATACACCAACGAAGCGTAATATTATATACAGAGATAATAAAAATATGCCTAATCCGATACTAAACATAAATTACAACTGGTATATTGGTGCTGGACTAATCCCATCCATACTCATAAAAATACTAAATTATCCTGTCCACACGAAAATTACTATCAAACCAATTTCTAATGTTGTGTAATAACCTTAAAAATTGAAAAATAAGACACTAATCTGCGCGTATAATTAACTAAGAAGATTTTGATTAAAAAATAGAATTATACAGATCTCAGTATTATTTCATTCCACTTATTTTTCATATAAAAGTGCGTTCAAATAGTTTTCTTTTCAGTAAAATGCTCCATATAGGAAATATGAACCGGAATTGGGTATGGGCCATCTTTGGAACAGGGGTTCCCAACACGGCCCAGACCCAAGAGTTTAACATTAACTTTAATGTGATGATATTAATGAACTTACCTCTCTGTTAACATTTATTATTTAACTGCATACAGCTGGAGGATGTTATGTGTATATTTTAGAAAAGTTCCACTAGCACACACTGAATAAACAAATATTAATCGTTACATGGGCCTTGGTTCGTTCATGTACCTTATTCCTTGTTTCAATTAATTCATTAAGTATTTTATTTATTTCAAATTAAAACTAATGAATTAATTATTTGTTAATTAATTAATCAATGAAAATTCGTGATGATTACAAAGGTCAAGATTTGATTCGCAATCAGCGCTTTATAATTATCCAGAATATAAAAACATAAAACAGAATATGTTCTTAAAGAGCGAAGGCTTTCCCGGTGATATTTTTTCAAAAACAATTCTCAACTCGGGTTAAAGTTCAATAACACAACGTTTCGACAGCAAGCTCCGCCATCGTCGTCAGCTAGACGACTTATCTGACGACGATGGCGGAGCTTGCTGTCGAAACGATGTGTAAACAAACTTTGACCCGGGTTGATACCTGAGAATTATATTTGAAAGAATATGTTCTTGAATATTAAAATTATCCGTGGTAAATGTTTTAGAATTTGCACTATTATTATCACGTCTCTCAATCACTGATTATGAAGGAAAAGGTTTCCTCTTATTCCCTCGGTTTTCTGCGGAGCACAAAGAGTTAATTTCATTTAATTGATATACTTCTCTTTCCTTGAGGTTCGTAAAAATTCTGTCTGCGAAGTAATTTGTTTTGTCCGCTTTGTTTTTATTCCTACCTGCTACTACGGAAACATGCCGGATTACGAGATGCATTAAATTGTAGTTCCATTTTCCCTTCGCGTACGCTTCGCCAAAAACACCCTTTAATGCTGTTTTTGTTTTAATGTTGTGGGCGGAAAACATTCTTTCGTAAAGGACGCAGCGGAGGCTTGGTTATATCGTAATAAGATTTCTCTTCTTCAAACTTGCAGCAAAACAGAGCTCTACCAAGTTAATTACATTGGCTCTCACAGAACACCCAGCCGGAGCTCTGCTTTCATGTAAAATAGGAAGAGGGCCACGACGACAGTACGAAGAAAAACTACTGACTGGAGCATCTAATCTATGTAATGCACGCAGATACAGCCTCGTACGATATTTTATACTCATACCAGCTTTCTGGACCAGCATATTTCCACTTTCCACACATTTATATTCACTCGCCAGCTCTTCTTCATTTTCTATCCCCCTGATTAAACGTAAAGTTTTTAATCTTAGCTACAAAACGTATACCGCATCAGTATTATAAAAATACTGTTAATCATTCAGGGTTCATACAAATTTAAGTAAATACTTTTCTTAAAAGTATCACAAAATAAGTTTAGCATTCACAATGCCCATTGTCAGAACTGAATTTCAAACAACAAATAACAAAACTTTTTGACGACATTATTTAAAAGTAAATTCAATGTAGATCGTCATAACTAATAAAACCCACATCCTCCCTAATTAGCTAGCGGATTCCATCCTTTGCCTTCCTCTTCTGTTCTTACTCCACAAACTTCCCTCTAATACCAATTTTACAAGACCCTCAAGTCTTAAAATGTGGGCTTTCCCTTCTCTTAGTTTTCGTCCTCCATATTGTTCGCTCTTCCTCTATTCTGTTTATAATTTCCACGTTTGTGATTAAATTCGCCCACCTGATTTACAGCATTCGCCTATAGCACCACATTTCAAAGGCTGCTATTCTTTTCCTTTCCACAACTCCTATCATCCACGTTTCGCACCCATATAACGCCACGCTCCATACGAACATTTTTAGAAACGATTTCCTAATATTCCCAATTATATAACCCGTAAATAAATTCCAATTTTTCGCGAAAGCCTTCTTGCCTGTGCTATCCTACTCTTTATGCCTACTATACTTCTACCATCCCTAGCTATTACGCTTTCCAAGTAGCAGAATTCCTTAACTTCCGTCAAAATATCCCTTCCCAATCTAACAGCCTTTGTTATTCCACTGTTTTCCTAAATCCACTACCTTGGTTTTCTCTCTATTAATCCTCATATTGAATTCTTTCTCCAGGACTACGTTCATGCCATTTATTATCGTGTCCAAGTCTTCTTCTAATTCCCCTAAAACTACAATATCGTCGGCAAAGCGTAAGGTTTTTATTTCTTCTCCTTGCAGTATGATTCCTTTCCTATATTCCGTTTTTACATGCTTCATCCCCTGTTGTTTATATAAGTTAAACAGCATGTTTCCAAGGGAATAACTCATAAAAGACGTGCTTAGGAGGATTAGTTCCCACACAAAAATGATCCTCTATGAATGACGTGTCATACCAATGAGTTTGTGCTTGAATAATTTGTGAGTCCGATATATAGTCAACATTTAATTACAATCACCATGAAAATGTGGCAACAAATCAGCCAAATAAATTTTCAGTCCGCATTCAGTGAGAAAATATAAGTGATCTCCTCAGTCAAGATCACGTCTCTTCGATGCTTTCCAAACGGTTAATGATTTAATTCTTAGAACTAGCTGACAAAGTAAAACCCCAAAAAACGATTACTTGACTGGGAAAATTATTTCTGAATATGACTCAAGCTAAGCCAAGTTTAGCACTTCCTGTGTTTTGAATCTCTACACAACGGTTAATGACTGTACAAACACAAGATATACATTAATATATCAGCTAGTTTATAAATATATGAATATACTTTCTTGGGTTTTGTGTCTAATATTGCTGATATATCCTCAAAACGATCGTTGTGGAAGTGAAATATAATGTTGAGCATCTTATGCAGTATCATAGAAACATAAACTTTCTAAAATTATATTTCTGGTCTGTTTACAATAAGCAAGGAGTGATAATGGCAAATGTAATGTTTCTTTCATGTTTCAGTTTTTAATTTATTATCAGTTCATATTTATTATATTATTATTGTTATATTTATTATTATATTATTTATTACTGTTCATTATATTATTTATATAAGTGCACAATTTTATTCTGATGCTAAATTTGTCTGCGCTTTCTATCTCTCACTTATTTCCATTAATTAAAGCATAAAGATAGGAGGCCAACTCTTAATGAAGCTAAGAACTTCTGCTATCTAAATAGTCCATTCTTCATGCAGCAATTTCTTGGGTAAATAAGATAACTCTCTCGTTCTGCCTTCTATTAAAACATAGTATATTAAATATTTTCCACCGAATTTCAACGTCATTACGTGAAATTTTGTTTAAACATCTCCATTGACACTTCTGTTTAATTGTTGGTATACATTCTCAAATATTACTTAATGGCGAAAATTTTATTGTTAATTGAGAAGCTAAGGGAATATATTTTGCACTAACATAGGAAGAACTGTTTTATATCCATTTGCGGAAGCTGGCTCTCGGAATTCTGAATTAAAATTAATTGAGCTGACTTATTTTTATGATATTATGAGAAACCCTCCTGTTCTTTAGTGATTCACGTCACTGCTTCACATTATTGATGACCACGGTTCTAATATCGGCAAAGGAAAGTGTGTAGTAAGTGTTTTTCCTAACTCAAATAGCCTTCAGCAATATAATTATATCCATTAAAAGAAAAAATAAGTCGGTAATGACTCAAGCTGCTGATACGGCTGTAAATAGAGCAAATTAAAAAATAATAATAATGAACCTGAGGTTCGATTTTTTTCTCAACACTCCCATATTCATGTACGATGATAAAACTTTTAACTTAGTTATAATTCATATTAGATGTAAAAAAGGGGGTTAGATTATGCATGATACAATTTTATTAATTTTACATAATACGTTTTATAAAAATTGTTTCTTTGTTCGGTGTAACCTGGGGAGAAACACTATGGAGGTGGGAAATTTTTATATAGACGTGAAAGTAATTATATATATACACGTATGTGTCACGCATTGAATGTACGGAAATCCGCCAAATTGAATAATTAACATAGCTCCCAGGCTTACTGTCTGCTTATATCAAATTTTATAAATTAATATTTATTCTGCAAAATACTTACACACAAGTGATGGAAGATAGGCAATACGAAAGTTTTCCTTATTACACAAGTTTGTGAAACACTAACACATTGAAGAATAGTGATAAACATTACATAAGATTTTCTTTACCACGTAAATTATTTTCCTGCGTTAAAACTATATTTGCCCAAAACTATATGAAATATCGAAACTTGACAGGTTTATTAATCATTATTATTTTATAAACTTGTTATCAATTGTAAAAGTGAGATCTTTCGATAAACATAATTAAGTTTTTATATTGAACTTTCTGAATTCTTGAATTAGGTGGTGACTTCATTATAACAAATTTATATTAATATATCTCCTTCATTGTACTTAAGAATTTAAAAAAATATTTTAAGCCGCCTTAGAATCTTTACGAGTGTCTCGATATGGCAAAGATTAAATTAATTTCGGGCTCACTAGCGAATTGACGTCACAGATTCACAAATTTTCATTGCATATATCTCCGTTAATCAGATTAGGCATTGGAGCAAACTTTCTCAAAGCCTCTTTAGAACCACGGGATACGCTCTATTCCAGTTAAATCACTTTAAATTAGACTAGTAATGAATTAAAAATTGTACCCAAACAACTTACAATTTTAAGAACATGATAAGTTGCATAAAATGTTCTGTTAATAAGCTTATTAAGTACGAGTGGATAATGAAGAGTTAATTTTTTGTTATGTGATTATATATATATATACAAGTAAAATATAAAACACATTTTATTAATAAATATGAAAACAAATTAAGTACAGATTTTGGTTTTAGTTGCTGTCATGATATCACGAAAAATATTTAAGAGAGATATTAATATAAAATCGGAGTTACCAATAACATTTCATTTCAATTGTGTGTTTTTATTTACCTATTAATTAATAATAATATTATTTAATCTATTTAAGTGGTAACTTATTGTGAACTTAATTTACCTATTAATTTTATACTTTAAAATAATAACTATATTAAATAATTTAATAAACATAATGAAATTTAGTATCAAATGCATGGAAATACTAACAAAAATGCTATAAATGGCGATGGAATACCAAATAGAATCTGAGTTAGGAGAAGATCGGTTTGGTTTTAGGAAGGACAATAGTGACCGTGTATTTTATATTAGAAGACATTATATGAAAAGCCTCGCCTACGTTAATAAGAATTTGTAGATGTAGAAAAAGTATTTTCTAATGCAAATTTGACCACACTACTAAAGATTTTGAAGAGGAAAGGAATAAAATATCGAGAAAGAAGAGTTATCCATCTACTCTACAGATGACAATCAACAGTAATCACAATAGCAGGGCAAGAAACGAAAGGAGAAATCGAGAAATGAGTAACAAAATATATTCGTGCTGTTTAACTTTCATATAGGAAAGGTGATGAAGAAATGAAAAAGAAATCGTTCGGCAAGGAGAAAAAATAAAACCGTAAGGTTTTCTGACGATATTGTGGCATTAGGGGAATCAGAAAATTTTTGGAAAACGTTTTAAATGGTTCTGCAGAAATAGTATAACTTGATAAGAGTTAATAGATAGAAAACAAGAGTAATGGAGTGTAGTATAAGAAACACTGAAATTAAAAATGGTGTTAGATTATGTGGGGATATTTTAGTGAAAGTTAATGATATTTCCTATTTGGGCAGGAGTTGCACATCTTTGATGAGGTACTATAGAGGAATGCTGAAAATCAGATGGGTAGATAGAGTAACTAACCAGGAAGTTATAAGCAGAATAAGAGAAGAGAGTGCAATGTGGAAGATTTTGACCAAAAGAGGATAAAGAAAAATAGGCCACATTTTGAGACATGAGGGTCAAGTAAAATTAGCATTAGTCGTGAGTCAGTGTCATGTGATAGTTATGTGTTATTGAAAAGGCTTGCACAGAATCGGTTGGCATCGAGATTTTCGTCTGTGCAGTCTAAGCACTGAATTATACAACAACAATAATAAATAATGAATAAAGAAATTTAATTAAAGAACGTAATTTGAAAGTAATTGTAACACAACTTTTACTTTTTATATTAAACGTCTCCTGCTTATGGATTAAAATGCGAAAACATTAATTTATTTCCGGGATAGTGGTCATCAATTCTGTAAATCTAAAATTACCAAAATACACCCTATGAGCTTCCTGGCATTCAGTACAGTCTATACCTAACTCTTTACGCAACTACCATTACGTAACTGACTGAAGGAATATCTCAATTCCTTACTCCTTGCTTTCCAATTTTTTAAACTTATTTATGTATGTAATTTTACTACCAACTTAATTCTTTCCTTCTATTTCAGAGATTTTACAGCTTCGGTCCTCTTTGTTGTTTTAGATTCGTTGAGAACGTTCACCTTATCCGTTTCTCTTTGGCCACTCTCCACAAATTCTTCCCTTAAATACTTTTAGGTGCCCAAACCAGTACTAGTTTATTTTTGTCTAACAAAACTTGTATTTTGTAACGTATATTGAGATAATGTGTTTTATGTATATATCTTTTTATAGTGATGGTAATGGCTCAAAAATAGGTCTAATCTATTATAAAAAAAATTTAAATAATTTTTCTTTTAAAGTTGTAAAATTATTACAGTCTAAACTGATTAATATTACTTTTGTATCCTTAACTGTTGTCCATTTAGTACGAGTTTTATTTGGTTGCATGAGAGATTGAATTATATTTTGAGTCGGAAAATAAAAAGATTTTATGTTCTGTAATTAATTGGGACTTGGTAATAACGAACACAAGTAACGGCGACTTTATTTAAACTGAAATTTGAAAAATCCTACAGCCGAAAATTACATAGTTTTAAATCAAACACCACGTTGATTCCTCAAAGGAGTAATTGCGAAGTAAATATTTAAGGGAATAAAATGTTTGAAGGTAACTAGTTCCACACCTTTAACTGCACACTTGGGTCATCTTAGAGTTTCCGTTTTAATAGGAATTGTGGATATTCTCGTGGGGTGAGTTTATAACCCGCGCGTACTTACTACCCTTACGCTGTAAAACGCTGGGCCGCCACACAATGTTTGTACACGGGGATTAACTCCCTAGGATGATAATTTCTGCACTCAACAGCCGGTCAGCGTTGAAAAAGGGAATAACTAAATTCTATACACGAAACAGACAGAAACATTCAATTTAATTACAGGGAGGTCTCTGTTGTCGCTTGGTCACAGAACCAAGTTAATAACATGTTAAAATTCTAGGTCATGAAACACACACAAAAAAATGCGGAGTAGGACACATATTTTTTTTAGTCTGTGTGCTTCATAGCCTTCCTCTTGTACCATTTTTGTACCTGAAATTCGCGATAACAGCGTCATAACTATTTTTACTTTCTTGCAGAGAGGGTTTCCACGTCTAGAATGGTTATTTTACTTTCCCCTTGTGTGAAAATCAGCACTTCAACGTGATGTTCAATGGACGGTAAGGCTATTGTTTATAATATGGACACGAACGTAGGACATTGCCTTTCCTTTTGGCACGAAACCTTCCGAACATGCTTTCTTTGTTTTGAATCCTAACGAATAAAAATGAAGACAATCCTCTCGTAGGATTTTTACATTTCATTTATCATAAGGGTAAAGCTGAAAGTTGAAATACCCTTACTTTAATACATTTCTCTGCAGTGCACCAAATGAATTGACCATATACCAATATTCAAATCCATCAAGTTGATAAAAAATTGATGAAATGGTGAGTCATCAAGCTAATACAACAATTGATCTATTTTAGATTTATTTTAACTCAATCCATTAGTCCTCGGTCGAGTAAATGGGATACATCAAATATAATATTACAAGAAATAAACAAAATTTTACAGTTAAGAGTTTAAGGAGAAAACGAGAAAATATAACAATATTAATCTTCAATTTTCAGTCGACGGAGTAGATGACAGCTAATTTTGCGTAGATTCCCGTCGGCAGTTAAATTCTAATAGAGTATATTTGTAAAATAATAGGAGGATTGGATACGACACCAATAAACTTTTACGAACTCTTTCAGTAAATAATTCACTCCATTAATTAACAGAGTTTTACATTTCTTTATAAATAAATTTTGAACGTTTTAAGTTTTTGTTTCCTCCGGAAGAGTATTGTATAGATTTATACCGGAATAGTGATTTTGTTTCAGAAAGGCTTAGACGATGTTTTTCAACACGGAGTTGAGAGCGGTTTCTTGTGTTGTATAAATGTCTTGAAACGTTGAGAGCGTATAGATTGATGTTGCCACATAAAATTTTTAAAAATACTAAAATATACGTACAAGGCATGGTTATAATTCCAAGTTTACGAAACAAATACTTGAAACTGGTATTCCACTCTGCACCAGATATTATTTGTAGTGTAAAGATTTTAAGCGCGTGATGCGAATGACCCCAGTTTGCTATGCCGTAAGACATGGAAAGAAAATAAGCATGGTACATCATTTTTTATGAAGCTATGTCCGTTTCCGGAGGTAACACTCGTAATGTAAAGCAAATTTTGAGTACTTTTAACGAAGTCCTATGTAGCCGTGATGGTGGATTTTCCACTAATGCGACGTAGAAAAAAGTTTAACTTTCGTAAGAAACTCTGAAATTCTCATATGTATTGCTTACTCAAGAATGTTTTGGAATATTGGCAAGAAGGAAACAGGGCAACAATTGGAGACGTCTGTTGTAGAACCCTTCTTGTGTAACGGTATAACTTTCAGGGTGTTGAAAGAAAATTAAGTGTTACAATCCATCAATTTGATAAAAAATTGATGTAATAGTGAGTCATAAAAAATTAAATAATATCTCATGCACCAAATAAAAACTTAACTCTCACCTATCAATTACAATAAATACAGATCGTGAACGAAAACAATGAATATTATGGTCAAAGTAATGATAGATCTAAATTTCGGAGAATCGTACCGAATCAAAATCAAAAAATTTGCAAAAAATATTTTTATTTCTCAACGTAATCTCCGTCTATTATGATCAACGATTCCCAGCCGTGTTCAATAGCTTCGATGCCAAGTTTAAAGCCAGAATCATTGGGCCCCTCAAAATATCCATTAACCGCAGACTCAGACTTCATTGTTGCACCTAGTAAATTTTTCAATTTTGGAAAAAGATAATAACCTGAGAGAGAAACATCTGGTGATTAAGGAAGCAATTAGAGTTATAACTCATAAATTTCCTCCACCCTAATCATTCCCTTAATTCCACCCTTGAAACCCTGAAAATACGTTCGCATAATACTGACACTGACTGATAAGAAACGAAAAATATTCCAAGCGTTTCCCAAAATACTTGATCTCATGCCCTTGCCAGAAGATGAAACTGTCTACGTCTTTCAGTCTATTGTTTTCGGTAGTTCCTAGGTATCAAATGTGAAGTGATGCAGTCCCGTTTCATCCGTTGATATGAATCGACCCAAAACTAGGGATTATTGATGTGAACCATCGCAAAATTATGACTGAAACTGCCTTAAAACGATGTTGTTTTTCCCACACATTGTAAGGAAACGCGGCGCCCATCATAGCAGAGTTTTCTTGTGGTCAAATGTTCGGGTAATATACGATGTCAGCAATGGCGTCCTTGTTTCTTAGCTCAGGCACTTTCTCACAACGTTTATATAATAACATTTTAATGATTTTGCCACCATTTCTAACGTGGTTACTAATTTTGATCTATGAATGCTATATTCGTCTTGACAGCTCGTGTTAATTCCGCCACACGCTATTCATGAAATGCTCGAGACACATCGGATACGCTCGGCTATATTTTCGTCAAAGTAACCACGGTACCGAGATTATACTAGAGTTCAAAGTAGTTAGTGTTACTTCTACTTTATAAATTACATACTTCTGTAAATTAACCTATCTTACGAACTGAAGCTTAATATTATTATCAAATTAAACATAAAATATAAAATATTGCTTCCATTTAACCTAGCAGTGTTAATACAATAGATTCGTAATCTGTTTCACGAACCAAAACTTAATATTTCAAACCAAAATACCAACAAAAGATAGGATTATGATAATAAATATGAAATATTTCCTTAAATCTTTAAATTATTTCAACATTTTAGTAATCAAGGCAGATTTAAAACTGCATTTTCCGAAGACAAACTTATAAAAACAGCAAAAAATGTTTAATCATTTTAATTTAATAGACTTTTTCTCAACTGTATAAGTGAGAGTGTTCGATAAAATTGTCTGTGTGTATTTAATTTTTTTAATTGTATACTTTTTACATGATAATAAATTGGCTTAATTGTTTAAAACACAATTTTTAAAATAGAGGCTGCATTTAGTGTTTCTGGCGCATGATGTATAAGCCTAAAAATGGTATCGGAGTAAATAGTGACGTCATTGTGGTATATTTCTGCAATTCAAGACGAAATTTAAAACAAAATACAGGTGTTCGAATTATGATGTGTTTCAACAAATGGTAAATAAGAAAAGTTTTTCATTTTCCTCCGTGGCTCTACAGCCCATTGAGGGCCTTGGCATACCGAGTCGACTGTTATCTTGCATGACACATTCCAAATTTGGAATGACACAAGGAAAGGTTTACGTAGTTAAATTACATATATTTTTCCCTGTGTTAATAAGGCGTTCTAAAATCGATCTAAGAACCAAGAGGTAAGGAAGCCTGACAACCCGCTCTATACCGCTTAAATCACATTAAATTACATTAGTGTCGAATTAAATACCGTACCGGGCTAATACAAGTAAGTACCCGGGCATGGGTGGATACAGATAGTATTTTTATAATTGTAAACTATTGAGCCAATGAATCTAGCTCAATTTTCGTATCGATTGGAATGAGAAATTAAAATATTGTATCACATCACGACGATCAATTATTTCCACGCTCACAAATTAACTGAGAGCTTATACTGTTGACATTAAAGATATTCACTCTGTTAAGGGTTGAGTTGTACACTAAAGACGTCTATTTATGAAATATAATTATTCCCATCAGGTTTTATTGACGATAACTAATAATTTAATAAATACCAATTTAATCACTTGTATATTATTCCATTACGAGTTATATTTTTCTGGAATTGAAATATGAAATGTAATATTCAAGAATTTATTTATAATAATTACAATTAGGAAAATGGAAATATTTTTGGGTGTCAGCTGAATCGTTAATTGAAGAATTAATTATAACCGACTGCTTCTACTTTCAATTCTGAACGGGCCCTTAGTCGCAGGCAATCACACGACGATCTAGAACTTTATAGAAATGTAAACATTTGATTGCATATTGCTTACAAACACTCGTTAAAACATATCAGTTTCACTAAGAGAATTAAGCTGTTGTACGTAGTGAATCTAGATGTGGGTCACATTTTATCGTTTTATATTTTACGAGTAGCTGATTTGGACAGCATTGCGGCTCACAGAAAATTTATCACCCAATCGCCAATTCAGTTTAGCGTTATCGCATCTCTCTTTGTGGCGCGAGTGCGAATTTTAATTTCACAATAACACTCAAAGTGTTTGATGTTTGCTGCACACATCTTTGTGACTTGTGAATAATTTTTTTGTGTGATCGTTACTGGAAGAACTCGTGACTGTAAGCGATACTCATTAAATAAAAACGATAATTACTGAAAAATATTAGAGCTTCATTTCTCTACCAAATACGTTCCCAGCGTTTCAAACGACTCTAATTAAAATAAAATACGCCCTTTCCTTTCTTTAATTTTAATTAATATTTGATATCTCCATAACTAAAATAAATGAAAAAATTTAACCAAATAAATCTGAAAATGTAAATTTAGTGCATTTTCACCTCCATAATAACATTTACATACCATTAATTCAAATTTATTTCATTTTATTTATAAACATGAAATTAATATTAAATACAACTAGATTAAAATTTATGAATTAACAAAATTAATTCAAGAAAAATTAATTTCGCTGCGTTACATTATCTTTAAAGTGTTAGATATCTAAAAACATAACGTTTTATCGTCTATAAGATTAATAAGAATCAATAATTGTCAATAACATACAATGAATAGAGCACATTGAAAAGTTTCGCACGGGCCATATATTTAGATGCGACCTTAGCGTCTTTTTCTAACTGCTATGACATAAAGACTGTAATTATAAAATAGAATATAAAATTGTTCAATGTTTTTCTGTTAATGATCTTCTTTTCCCTCATAATCCTAAGTATAAATTAATTCACTTATTAAATATAAAATTATTTTTAAATATTTAAGTAATTAATGTTTGGTCGAAAACATTTAAGGTAACATCCAAAATTCTGACATGCACAATGTTATTTACAAAATAAATTGTTTGAATTGTGACGGATGTTATGAGATATGGACAAAAGAATCGAGTATTAGAAGCGCGTATGAAGGAGCACAGAATTAATGAAAGGTCCTGTAGGAAATTATTCATTGGTTTCCAACCATGTTTATCTCCATAGGAAACTTAAGTTTTATTAGGTTACTATTCAAAATTTAGATGAATAAAATAGTTACTTTTTAAGACTGCAAAAATGAATGTTAAATATCAGTACTTCTGCTATTCATGTAAGATTGTTCCAATAAAATCAACAGAATATACAATAAATGAGTTTAACAGCTTCTTTGTCAGTTTTTATTTTAATTTAAATATTAAATTAGACTGTTTCGTCTCTCATTTGAAACTTCTTCAGTTCTTAACTACATGACTCCTTCGGCCGAAGAAGTGAGGTTCCATGGACAGCTAAATTTTTATATCTGAAGGGGTCTGAAATGAAAGACGAAACGTAGTATAGTTTAATAATTAAATTTAAATTAAAACTGTTTCAACTCATTTATTGTATATTTAATTGTCAAATAAGCTATTTGTTTATAAACAAGCCACCACGTTGTATTATTAATTTTTTATCCTTTTCAAGTTATATAATTTATACTTCTCGAATATAACGGATTTTCGTCAAATTAATTATTATGTCACATTTTATCCTCAACTTTCGTGAAGAATGATCCAAGAAATTTCTGAATATTAAAAATTAGTTTATCATGTATAATATGTTCATTTGGAGTTTGTTGTTTCAATCCTCACACTTTTTAATTTAATATCGTATACATAATTAATTGTAAAAATTCAATTTATTTTATTCATTATAAATATTTTTAAATTAAAAAATTTACAATTTTATCAAGAATTTTTTAAAAATATTTTATGTTTTCATTAAATGTCACACGTCAATTACCTGATGATGTCCGAATGAGGAAAAACGTTATGTGTCAATGTTTTAGTTATTACTTTGTGTTAATGTAATTTTTAAATTTGAAATTAATTAAATGCGAATTTTATGACTTAGTGACTACTATATTTATTTTGCTAAATGTCCGAATATATACCATTTACTAAAAATGAATATTTATTTATTATTCCGAATAGTGACTAAAAAACTCAAAGTTATTAGGTTATGTGCTGTTTCTTTTATTTAAATTTAAATATCTCCAAATTACATTTATTGTCTGGATATACATTTGTTTGCAATAAATACTTTTCATATAACAACAATTTTGTAAGTTAAAGGTTTTGAAACTAACTTAAGCGTTACAATTATTTGTCTATTATTTTTCTTCTTAGAATTTGTTGATGCTAGCCAGATACTTGCAGTCGGTAAGACATTGCCTGACAGTTTATGTATACAAATAAATAATATTGAAGTGTCTGTCTGTATGTATGTATGTTTGTCTCGAATACGCTCTGAAACGGCTCAACGGATTTCAATGAAAATTTGAGGGTTTAAAAACTGGAGATTATACTTAAATATTTGTGCATATTTTATTTCAATATATTGCAGAATGTATATAAATATATATCTATTTGTTTGACTGTACTCTTGATCTATTTATGCTCCGAAGTAGTCCATCCATTGTTGAAGTAGGATTCGCGCCGTTATTAACCTTTTGCTGGCAGAGAACTAACTTTCTGAGAAATAATAAAATTCTTTGGATCGTAGATATGATATATACGTAAATTAGTTTTATTTGTCGCATCAGGTAAATTTTAATATTGAGTAGTTTCTCATTTTTATTTAATTTAATTTTTATTTTGGGTTAACAGGCTACATGAGGGTCAAACAGGAAACTCACCTTTAATAGCATAGGAAGGAAATTGAAAAGGGAGGATGCGGAATGTAGAGCAAGGTAGCCAAATGTTAACTAGGGCTCCTGGGCTATGGTTTAAGGATCCTACCCTGTGTTTAACCTAAAGAGATGCAGGAAAACCCTAAAAAACCTGCATCAGGTAGGTCGGGCATTGGGTACTATACTCACGCCCTTCCGAATTACGGGAGAGGAGATTACTGTAGGGATCTCAGAATTCCATTCTCCGAGCATCCACCAATTTTTGGAGGCAGTTGGCCGACTGATCCAATGTGATCAGCGGACAACTCTTGCCATATTCCCAAGGTCTTTGACCCCAGTAAATGTACCTCCTAAAATAGGTGAAGGTGTCTCGGCATGTGAGAACTTTGATTAAAAAAACAGCGAGACTGCTAAGCATTCCCGACATAAACAGGTGAGCCCGCAATCACTCTGGGAGAAAAATCCCGCAGCGCTTCATTCATCCTCATTATTATTATTATTATTATTTGGTTAACAGGCTACGTGAGGGTGATCCTGAAACAGGCAACTCCCCTTTAATAGCACAGGAAGGGAATTGAAAAGGGTGGATGCGGAAGGTAGAGCAAGGTAGCTAAAGGTTAACTAGGGCCCCCGGGCTATGGTTTAAGGATCCTACCCGGTGTTTCACCTAAAGAGATGCAGAGAAAACCCTAGAAAACCTGCATCAGGTAGGTCGGGCATTGGGTACTATTCTCACGTCCTTCCGAATGACGGGAGACGAGTTTGCTGTGGGGACGCAGCATTCCCTTCTCCGTGTCTCCACCAGTTTCAGGAGGCAGTTGGCCGACTGATCCAATGAGATCA
This sequence comes from Eucriotettix oculatus, assembly GCA_034510155.1. Taxonomy (NCBI): domain Eukaryota; kingdom Metazoa; phylum Arthropoda; class Insecta; order Orthoptera; family Tetrigidae; genus Eucriotettix; species Eucriotettix oculatus. The sequence goes on along the minus strand of CM067378.1, from coordinate 38,876,107 downwards.
GCGGACAGCTCTTGCCATATGCCCAAGGTCTTCGACGCCAGTAAATGTACCTCCTAAAATAGGTGAAGGTGTCTCGGCATGTGAGAACTTTGATTAAAAAAACAGCGAGACTGCTAAGCATTCCCGGTACATATACCTCCTAAAATAGGTGAAGGTGTCTCGGCATATGAGAACTTTGATAAAAAGTACCCAGAGAGAGTGCGAGGCATCCCCGACATGATCAGGTGAGCCCGCAGTCACTCTGGGCTGAAGCGCCTGCGAGAAAACTCCCGCAGCGCCAACCTGTCATGAGTCTGCTGTTTTTTTTTTTGGTTAACAGGCTGCATGAGGGTACATATATTCAATGAATTCAACTTTATGAAAATTCTGTACCTGTTCTTTCGTTTTTAGGGCAAAATAAAAAGAACTATTTCAGTGCAAACGAAGTCACGGTGGTTATCTAGTAAATGATAAATGCTACGTTCAATCGCGACAGCATGGTAGTGAATCTTACTGCGCATTCATTAGTTATTCTATTCATTTAAAATTGTGTTCTAAATAAAAATTTCTTCGGTTTTTATTATCTCCCTGCTTTATGTATAATTGGAGTTATAATAAGTCCTGCCATACTGATGCAAAGTTCACTATTTTGCATATGCATCATCCGTACCAATTAATTCTCGAAACCAGACTGAAAAATTAAATACATTCACAACCAGCATAATTCACTGAATAATTTTTAAATACCTGTGGGTTTAAATTCAATTTGAACCATTCTAAGTTCAATTAAATGTGATCTAGACTTTGTGTTGTTCTCTCAAATTACCATTTTCATTATTTATAATATTGCAGGCTATGTGATAAACGTTAGGAGAATAACTGATTTGTAATCATTGTATCCATTTTCTGAAAATATTTATTTTACAGAAACTTAAAATCTATTGTAACTACCAACAATTCTTTTATAAAAACGATTTTTTGTTATTATTTTCATACGTATCCAACGTACTTGCTATTTAGGAATGGAATATTAATGCTTTCAACCAAAAATAAAAACAAATACTAATCATTGCTATGCAATAATATAAATGTAACCAGAGATTTAAGTCACGTTGATCAGGGCAATTCTTATAAAAAAATCTTATTTACACATAACAATTAAAATATAACTGTTTTCTAGTTTTATCAACACTGGTACATACATAATCTTACGATACAACACATTTTTATTTTTCACATACGAAAATAGTGCACTTTTCTCACATTTCCAGAAATTGTTTGGTCCGACACATTGTTCTTTATTAGCATCAATGCACATCCTCTTCCAACTCACTTCATCTTGCCGTTTCACGAATAATTTTAACGGAACAGTTACTTACATTTAAAATGATATTTATAAAAGTCGTTACTTGAAGAGGATAGTGAGAATAACCCTTGAAGGTTTTGTGGAATTTCATTTAGGAGCTCGTTGCCGAAATGAGGAGTCGACATCCGGCGCCAATGTTGGTTTCCTTGTGCGGATTTCGGATCGGTTGTGGGTCACGTGTCTGGAAGTCTGCAATACGTTCTCCCGTACACGTCCTGCTCCGGAATCCGTTCGTCTATGGGCTGCTCCCCCGCAGCCGCCAATTGGTCCCGGACCTGAAAAAAAAAACATTAACAAGCGTTACCACCATAGAATACACAATGAGCGAACTTTCAGCTAATAAAGCCATCGAATTGATTTCCAACTTCAGCTAACTAAAATATAATGATCAACTTTTTTGTTTGAATTTCTGTAGGGTGTGCAAATTGAAGTTCAGCTAAGAGAAGTTTGAGGATTTTTATATGAAATAAAAGAGATTTCGTAGAGGATTTGAGGAAGGGCAACGATAGAATAACAACTAATAATAAAGAAAGATCTGTTTATATCACGGTGAAATCTATTCAAATTTAAAATTAAATTTGCAAAACATAAAATAAACACAAATGTACTAAATTCGGTGTTTTATTTGAATAATCAACTCTGTTTGTAACAGTTAAGAGTAATATAACATAATGTATTCACATTTATTTACGAAGACAAACAGGTTTTTCGACACAACGAGATTTGTTCTTGGTTTATAATTAACTAGTAACAGCGAACCGTTGTGAAGTACAGGGCTTAGCCAACCTAATTATCGGGCAATACAGTTTAAAATGAATTTGTTAACGTGACCTCAATTCCCATATTGTGAGATGGCTTCGCTCGTCACTGAGAATGTAAAGCCTGTAGTAATTTACATATGAATTTTTACTGAATAGTTGATTGCTCTTTGTTACGAGAATAAGATTAATTTCGCGCCAGAGAGCGTAAGAGAAAAAAGGGGATCCGGCCGTTGAAATTATTAATCTGAATATTTTTTCATGTGAATGCTTTTTTTATTTTATTTATCAAATTGACGTTGAAATGTATAAAAGTGTTTCAGATCCTTATGAGTGAAGTACTTCACTACATGACACATTTGAAAATATTGTAACATTTTCCACAAAGCGCGGAGATATCGAGATTTTTGACGGACACGCAAATTGGAAACGAGTTACATTCGAGGGACAAACTAGATGTTGCAGGATTGTGCTAACCATATTATTAAATCACTTGATTTGATTTATCACGCCAATCTCGTGTGAATTATTTCACAGCGATATTTTCACCTGAGATAAGAGTGTCGTTTGTAAATACTTATTTTACCTAGCGTATAAATTCAATAAATCTTAAAGTTTGTAAAGGGCGGAGCATAAATTTTTTTCAAACGAATGACGAATTTAAGGAATACACGACTACAAATGGTTCAGCTCTAAGGTAGAACAAGCATCGCCTTGCTCTATATCAGAACAGTATTCACCATACAGGGATAATTTTATGTGACAACATTCGTCCCGAGTTAAGAAGAATCATAATTATAAAAATTTCGTGTATCAATGTAAAAAATTCTATTAAATTACCCGTTGTACTATGTTCAGGAGTTTCTTGATCGTTCCCCTGATAGTTGAAATTTATGTCCCTGCAAAAGTGATTAATGTGGGGATTTGTAAAATTTTTCATTGAAATGAACATAAAACTTTCTGCTCTTTTGTTTGATTCGTGTATTTCTGGAGTTATTACGGAAGGTCAGATTGCTCGTGGTACAGCTCCAAGATGTGAAATAAGCATTCCTTGTGCGTGTGTTTGTGTTCTCTAGTGTTCACGTCGTCTTTCAATGATTTTATATCCTGTATTTAAAGATATTTTTTGCAGTTAATTGTTAATTTTTGATCTTTCAATAATATCTAACTTCATGTAATGCATGGCGTATCCTATTTCCTCAAACGAAGACTAATGGATACAACAATCAATCTAAATGGTTTTGACGTCGTAGCTGAAGTAAGGATAATCTGTGGTTTTCGTCCGAACTTAGCTACTGGCGCCTATTCAACGAAGATAAAATAGGCCAATATTGTAAGTTAGATGCATAGCTCAAGCAGGTGACAGACCATTTAATAATTATTCAATAAAGATGATGTAGAAGTTAATTATTATTCTATAATGATGAGTTAAATCCTTCACATAAGATCAAATGTTAATTATGTCCATGTAAAACCAGATATGAAAGGTTTTAAGTAAGGACCAATATTGACCCAATATTGTTGCAATTTACTTGTACATTCTGGAATCTTTGAAAAGTAAATGTTGTACTTCAAAAACATTCAGTTACAACAATGTAAGCTTTGCCATCTATTTTCTTGGCATTGTCTTCGTTCATTTTGGCTCCGGACTTTACAACATGTAATTTTGTAATATATTAATTGAAAGTACCTACAACGTACCAAGTTCATTTATTTATATTCAACAATGTATTTTAAATGACAAGATGAAACTTATTCAAATTAAATTATTCTATTTCTGACAATTAACCATTCATGTGTTTATTTAATGGGAAAAAAGTTCTCGACGTTCAAAGTAATTAAATCGCGACATTACAAGACGCATGGTAATCGATTCGTTGCGTTTTAATTACTGCTGTACCTTGCTGGAAATCCCAGATCAATTTCTTCAGGATCTATTTCGGTGGAACATTGGATGATTAATTATTAACAGTTTAATTAAACAACGGACAAGTCATTGAACACTGTTTTGCTGGACTCTTTTGAAGTTATTATGGTCATTTAACCTGCGGCTGTTATCCGCAAGATCTAGTTTTCTATTGGTATTAGTGATAGCGTTATAATTGGGTGCACGTCCAAACATGTATTTGTTGTTCATAACTGATGACACCAATTACTACTTTTGCGAAATACAAACTTGACATCAGTTTGGTTGCTAATGTTATTCGAAAAGTGTTGTGTTTGCGCCTTCTGATGCAAGTATTTCCTATATTTGTGTTTTTCTTATGCTTCAATGCAATATTCTTTTATTTTAGTAATGAATCTTGGATATTATGCAACAATATAATAGTTTGAAATACGTGCGTTTCATTAGGTCTCATAAAAGTTTGGAAATGGAGAAAAAAGCATTTTACCGTCAAATTGAACGTCCTGAAGACTATGGGACAATATAACTAGAATTATCAGAATTGTCATAGCGAAAGATGAAGAAAGTATTTGTATAAGGGAACCTCTTCCTTATTGTTCTAAAGGTAAGACCAAGAACGTCATGAAAGTTTTGCCAGGTCCAAAAGCAAGTGCTAAAATTACGGAAATATAAATTGATGCGTTTTACCTATTTATTAATGATGGGACGACTGACAACATTGTAGAAAATTCAAGCCGATACATCCAGAATAGTAAAAGAGCCGCACCATAATATTATGAAGACAAGTAATAAATATAAGTTTATTTTTATAGAGCCAAGTTATGTTCTGCTGTTTTCTCCATTAAAATTCATTAAGTGATAATACAAAGATTATTTTTCCTGACGTTTAAAACGTAGTACTAATTGCGGTGTAAGGCCGCGAGGCGCCAACTCATGGAACTTTGAATGACGCGCCCACCGATGAGTTAATGCCTATAGCTGAAAAATGACTTCTGAAATTTTATTTAATGTAATCTATGTCTTAATATGGTTTTACATCAGTTAAGGTAGAAAACTAGTAATACAATGATTTGTTTTGTTTAGTTTTATCTGCATGAATGAATTTCTACTATTAATTGAATAAAACATATCGCTTTCAGTTTTCATGATTAGTATGAAACTATTCAGTAGACGGAAAAATCATCACGACCTATAATTTTTCACAAGAGATACTGGCCGACTACAATGAGCGCACAGATGTAGGATGAATTGCCTAACGCTTCATTAGAACACATTAATAATACTCGCATAAGCGGGAGGGTTCTACTACAGTGCGTACATATTGTCATTACATTAATAAATGTACTTGCAAATTAAAGGAGTCTGTCATGAAATTGCGCATAGAGACCTATTTTTATTCTTTTAGAGTCAGTCAACGTTACTCACGCCACAACCAGTACAATTGTTCATAATACACATTGTGTTTATGCAAAGTAGTGAAATAAACTCGGATGCATAATCACACAAATTGAATTTAGAACTCTTCTTTTAAAAAACTTATTACAATATGGCAATCCTCGTGGTGGACGCTATTCTTCGACAGAAAAATGAAGTGGTGTAAATGGGTCGTGAAATAACGTCATAACGTAAAAATTACTGCCGATGTTCGACGTGTATACTGTCGAATGTACCTTCTCGACTTCTCGGAAGACGCGAATGAGATTTCGCCCAGCTAACTTCTGCAGGTCCTCGTCGGACCACCGACCGCCTGCTAAGAGTTCCGCAAGAAGATATGGGTAACGGGACACGTCTTCTAGGCCAAGTGGTGTTCTGCAACAAAGACATGCACAAAAATTAGGAAACGAGGTGGGGAAAAAAATATTAGTTGAAATTGTAACAGAATGCACTCACATGTTTATGCCATCGTAGCCTGCTCCTAGACCGACGTGGTCCACTCCTGCAACTGCTCGGATGTGCTCAATGTGCGCTGGAAAATGTGAATTGACATTGAAAAACCTATTAATGCACGTTTATTATAAACTAAACAGAAATTGTTAAATTGCTAGCTCAGGTAAAAGCAACGGTCATGACGTTTATCATTATGAGTAATAAACTGTCAGGAGGGTTAATTTCAATTAAATCAAAATAATGACAGGTACTCGTTGGTGTTGTGATAAAAATACACTACATTATTAATTAATTATTTTTTCACTATCTTAACTGGCAGGACTAAAACTATAATCTCACTGGATGCAGAGTGCACCCAACAGATTAAACAGCTTATGGGAAACGTTATTGTTGAATACAAATAGAAAATAAGTACTTTTAAACTAAGCTGTCCATAATATATAAAAATCACCAAGTTTTGAAATTTAATAATTACTAAATCCCCAAAGATGTTGGTCGTTTACAGAGAAACGTTATTGTAGACAATCTTCTACTGTTCCTTGATACATGTAGCGCAGTGTGCCATTAAGCCTCGGTTAGGCGCGCCAGGTCCGGTGGACCTATGCTGTTTAATTTCTTTTATATTTGGAAAGTCAAGTCAGGTTTTGGGATTAACTTTTATGACGTCCCAGAAGGATGTGTTTTTAATGGTCTGTCAAAGTCACATTCCAGAAGAAACCCTAGCGTCTAGGAAAATTACAAGAAAATGAGAAAGAAACAGTGTATGTCCTTGGGGCCTATGCGCCCACTACCACCAACATTTTTCTGCATCTCTTTTCTGTAGTTCCTTGTGATTATTTTAGTAGAAATCGTTTACGAATATTCACGTTTAGCGTTAAATATTTATATTTTTGATATATAAATATTTATTTACTATTACTATTCAGGTTATTTCTTTCATAACATTTTTTTGAGTATGAACAGTTTTGTAATATGGGTAAAAAAACTCTAACTTGAATAATTCTCAACATATAAGAGATATTCGTCTTATCTTAGACGATATCTGTGACTAAAATGTGCCTGAAGACGAAATTGAATCGGAAACTAAAGGTACGAAGAGGCCAAAACAAGCGAATTACCAAGAAGTGAGAGAAAACATACTACAAAGAACTATAATACTCATTATTGCTGCGAAAAGTGCAATAAATTTTTGGGATTATGAACTAAGATATATTCAAAGAATGTTTTGACGAGTCTTCAAAAAATGTTAATAGAAGACTCAATAATGGACTTATTTTATTACAACTGTAATTAATTTCTTCATAATAGTTATGTGTATAAAAATTGATGGGTTTTAAATTATAAGCTTTCCATGAATCAGATCTAACTGAAGTTTTGATCATTTATCACTTGAACATATTTCAGTCCTTGAACTGGTCTTTGGTTTCTCTTAATACCGTTTAAATATTTTTAGGAGATATAAAATACCAAAATTTGTTTAATGTAAAACTTACTACTTTAGAATCAGTAGAATTTAATTTTACAGTTTTAAGTAATCAAAAATTTCATTGGATTTGTGAATTGTGTACAAAAATATATATTTAAATTATCTGAAGTTAATTTGATAATAATTTGTTCGTGTGTTCAGAAACGTAAAAGTTAATCCGTAGGTCCGCTGGACCTAGCGCTCCTAACGGCGTTGCAATACGAGGCGCGCCTAACGGAGGGCTAAATATTTCGTAGGATCTTTAATCACCTTTCTCTTAAGATATTACTAAATCAGTAAAATCAGGTTACCGCGCTGGCTACCCCTCACTTCCCACTTATTGAACCCAGGCATCAGGAAAAATTAAAACCGTACATAAATTTCCATCATCTTCATATTGAAAAGTACATTACTGAATTGCTCTGCATAAAGAAATCATTCTAAGCTTTATTAAAGTTAACAAGACCACAAATGTTGCCTACACGGTGTTAGTAATCGACATGCTCCTCGAACAGAACAATGACGCCAGATTGTGATACAGAACATCCCACCGTTCGTTTGGGTGAATGTAGTAACCTTTCATGAATAAATCTGGAGTAATTTTCAGTCCAGTAACCGCAATGTTTCGAATTAACAGTCCCGCAACGTTGAAACCTTTAGCACAGTGTTAAAGGGTCAATATTTGGACCATCAATATCTGAAAACGTTTATTTAATTGCAGAATTCATCTCAACTGTTGCTCCTTCGTCATCGTGGCGATTGATTCATCGTTGTCCTCATCAGTTGCACTTTTTGTTGTGTTGCGATGGACCTAGGTCAGTCATGTTTACATCTTCTTAGGCTGCTTCGAGATTCCTCTATTTGTCAAAACCATAAATGAAATATGTTCGCACTAGAAACTGAATGCCATACCGCAGTCCAAAACTTTCGTGCGTCGCGAAAACAGATCGAATTTTTTTTCAAAATACGCATTCGTATAGCCCCGGTGTGCTCCGATATAAAAAATATTGACCAAGGGATTAGCGTCACACACTGGAACAGACGGAGACTGTCGTATCCCGGATATTACTATCCGAGTATTCATCCGTCAAAACAGCATGATGTTTCTGCCGTGCACATTATAGTCATAATTCAAGAAAACTTTCCAATGAAGACCAAAATTCATGAGATCTGTAAGAAACTATGAGCAACTATCGAAACAAAAATTGGCAATTTTCGATCTGACTGAATTTAAAACCTAATGTAATAGACGTCCGGGTGCATATATGCGGCAAACCTGATCTTCTCGCGCCTATTTTATGTTAATGTTAGACATAAGGCATAAAAGTTCAGAACCCCATGACATATAAACCTAATATGTTTATTTACTTATTGGTGCTACAACCCTTTTTAGAGCCTTGGCCGACTTGGACGACTCCTAACTGGCATCTTTCAAGGCAATTATGAAGCCTCACGTGATAAACGTAGCAATTCCCTTTCAGTCGTAGGCTCACTTTTCCAACAGGGACGAGTAAAAACACATATGCCTATGTCGGGATTCGAATCAGGAACTTTTGTGATGTGGGGTGCTGACGTTGACCTCAACACCTTAGTAGGTCGGAGAATGAACTACAACCTTCGTCTTATTTGCAGAAACAAATTCTGTACCAGATCCAATGGATTGTTCTAAATAAAATTCGTCTAAGATATTCTCAATGTACGTACATAATATTCTTCTATAAGTCTTAAAAAGTTGTAGACATCGTACAACAAAGACTGCCACTTTCTACTTGCTTTGTTTTTATCTTATCAATAGGAATATTTTGTTCCCAAAAGCTTGATTATATTTCATTTCTATAAAATAATAGGGTACTTCATTAATTTATTTTCTTCTAGACCTGAGTAAACAGAAGAAGCTCTCAAATACATAACGTTTAGTTTCTAAGATCCTCTTCTGACTGGGCCGTTAGAACAGTTTAAATATAGTTCCCTTAACAGACCAATTAACCAAAGACTTTTATTTGGGAAGTCTTCATGCTTTGATAAAATGTTTTCTTATAATTGTTTCCCCAAATATTACGAACGTTATTTTGTAATTGAATACAGTGAAATGTTTAATCAGTGGCAAATAATTAACTCGTGTGTTATTGTAAACGAAGCAATTGATTTACAGTGACATTTGGAACAAATGAGCGGTGGTGCATTAATTGCTTTGGAATAGCGAGCTGAGGTGGCGGAATTCCTTTCATCTGAGCGTCGCATACGTGCCCCTGTGTATGCTGCTCCCTGCTCCATTGGCGGTCCATGTAATAGCACATAGTTCATTAATTATTGCGGGGTCTCCCTTCCACTGATTCCCAGATGGAATGCGCGGCATTCAGTCGGCGTCGTGCTGCACGGCCCCAACTGTTGGTCAACGGAATTCGGGGCCACTACATCATTATCGGGGATCCTTATTGTCGGTGGCTATCGTGCGCATGCATGACGTAGCACGGCTCACATCGCTCGACCGATCGCTGCATTTGAAGATGCTGAATGGGAAACTTTGAACCTACTCAAATATCGGAGAACTTACGCTCCTCCGGATCTACTGCTTTTAACGTATTAAAAATTGAAGTCTTCTCCTCATCCTACGTTCCTAATTCCACCAAAGAGACTTTGAATTAATGTACGGAATATTTCATTGATCTATGGCGTCAATAATTCAGAAATTTGCGTGTTTCTAAGTTCCTCTTAAAGATAAGGCTTCGTTAACTTCCAAAATACCTCGTTAAAGTAAACTCAAATATACCTTTTCTTCGGTTCATATGAACGTGGATAAACTGAAAGATGACTGAAAGATTTCCATGGATTTTCATCTGTGTAACTGCTTTCTCGAAATATACCTTTATAAAATTATTATTAAGTGGACACACATTGATGTCTATTACTATACAAAATTAATATTGTGAATATATCAGCTGTGATCCGTGATTTATGGCAATATAATATCTTATTACTACAGTGCTTCAACTGAATACGTTTGGTAGTTATTTAAGCCTATAAATTAATACTCTACTAAATTTTGATACTTCCAAATTCTGATATGTAAGATTTTAAATTACATCAATGTTCCGAACGAACCAATTAATGAACACCGACAATAAGTCACGGTTATTTCTATATATGAATATAACATGCCAAATCTTAAAAAGTTTCTAATCACTAGATAACAGCAGGGTTTAAGAAGGCGTCGTGATGTTTTGAGTCTCAAGAAAACTATTATGTTAATAAGTTGTTATTTAGAAATTCCTGACTACGTATCACTGAATATCTAAAAATTTAGGATAGAAGTGAGGTTTTCTTTATTTATTGATGAAATGAATGATTCTTGGTTTATTTACTCGGTTAATTTTTCAAAACACTTCTGCGTTTATCACCGGTGTTAGATAGATTGCTGTGACGAGGAATTTCCACTCTTTTTATACGGGTGGGTGGTATCCAATCAAAAGACTAAGTTGGGACACAGAGAGCCTGCTAATTAAATTATTTCTTCCTGTTTGGTCCAGAATTTTCAAAACCGATTTTATAACCCAAATATATCATTTCTATTAATCCTGTTTATAAGTATTTTCCAGATATAATGATGGTGGCGTGTTGAAGATAATCTTATATATTTTACTACAGGACATAATCCATACTGACAATTTTGGAAAAACAGATAATTTATGTACCTGTAGACATGACACTACGAGAAACCCTATGAAGAGAAAGGCTATGATAATAATAAGAAACCGACCACTCACCGCGACTCTAGAAAACTTTTCAAATCAGATATCCGCTATAGAACTGACAAAATATAGGACTCTAAAAGTATAGACTCTTCTAAATACGGTAATTTAAAGCAATTAAATGAATAATAATAAACAATAATCCATAAATTGCTACAACATTAATCTCTTTCCACTTATCACCGGACCGGACTCTCAAATCCTGGAACCGGATGAGTATAAAGAGAAAAAGAAAACATAATAACATAAAATGGAATATGAGCTATAGTAATAGTAATAATAATCAAATAATTATCTTAAACGAAATACATACTCTGATAATACAAATTATGGGAAACATAATCAGAAATAAAATTAACAATTTTAACAGCAACAATAATAATAGAAGCATGATTAAGGAAAATATATAGACTGTAAAAAGTTTTGAACAAACAACTACTCGACCAACGCTTCATGAGGATCCGGAAACGTGGATCACAACCGGAAAACCGGAGCTGTTCGACAAACTAAATGTATAATAGTGGAAAGGCAGGAAGGATGGAATGTATTTGGGACAGTTTTGACTCCCAACATTCATAAGAAAGCTCAGAACACAAGGACATTAAGAATTCTTTCCTTCAGTCTCTGCACGAAAGTAATAAATTAGTTAAACTGATAACTCCTACTTAATATGAATATTCATCAGTAAAATATGATACATACTAAAACGAGTTTTAAATATACATATTTTTTATTATTATCGTTTATATATATATAATATAAATGTATCAACAAAAGAAAAATGTATTTAAAAACAAAATGTTATTGAATCTAGAAAACATATCAACTAAGTTATAATTAATTTTAAAAAGTTGCAGATGGAGTCGTGCACGGTCGATCTTCGGGAGGACTGTAGTGGCTGCATTTTTCGTTTCCTTGTGTCACACAACCTTGTTCCCTTTTCCCACTTTAACCATAAATCACCACCCCCTTGCCTCACGTGGAAGTTCTTTTATTTTGGAAACTTTCTTCGACTAAAATTATTTAAAAAACTCATTATATATGGACTTAGTCTTTGCCGAAATATTCGTAGACCTATAATGGCTCCGATACCTCACTTGAATAAAATGATAACATTAATAATTACTTAACTGAACACATCAGTTTACCGAAAACCTCCCGGGTTATCTCTTGAAAGCGATGTTGATAATCACGGTATAACGTTTGACCCAGTTTATGAGCCCAGAATCATTCATTAACCTTATACATTTCAGGTTCGTCTAATATGGTCCAAAATGTATTTATGAAAACTGTAAGGAACTAAGATTATTGTAACGATTATCTATGAGAAACCGAATTTATGCGGATAAACATTTCTTGGGTTTCCACCCAGGTCAAATGAAGCTTAAACCATGACGTTTTGGTGGCGTTTTCTGCCAAATTTCTCAAGAGAAAGAAAGCAGAGTACTAAATCGAAACGTCTTGGCTTAAGTTTCATTTCAGCCGGATGGAAACCCAAGAACTGTTTCTTATATTCATATAAAAAACTATTATCATAAAGAATATCTGTCGAGAACTGTTAATCCAGTATATTGCACCAGGAAAATCTTCTATCTTTGATAAATTTATTTGTTTGATGACAGATAGAGGTGTCGAGGGTACAACTTCTCAAATGAGGAAAATAGTGCTATCGCCTGTTGGTTTTCATAATATAAAAAGTAAACGAGTACTTTCTGCCACCTCTAAAGAAAATTCCCAAACAACTTCATACTTCCTGACCATTCAGGTGCCCTTTAGCGTACCTTACCATCATGCCCGCAGACCACATCCTCATATATCCTCCAATATTTAGTCCACTGCATATCAACCTTCACCCACCCTCGTAGTATGCCTCACAGGTACATACACAGAAAAGCCATCTACTAAAGTAGGTTAATTGATTGGATGTCAACATGTAAATTATATACGTTATTTCAATTTTGTATTCTTTATTTTAATATTGTATATACTGAATCATTATTGTCCAAATTAATATTTTTACGATAAAAGTATTTAATATGAATAATAAAAGAAAGAGTACTAAATTTACCGGCTACATCCTGCAGTGAAGCGGACTCGCTACAACTGACGAAGTGAGGGTAGAACGCGACCATGACGATGCCTCGGTTGGCGGCCTGAAACAGCGTCGTTTTACTATTATTATACCCTGTGAATTATCGATTGCATTTTATGCAGCTTATACCCTTACCAATAGTTTGAGGACGTGGTCGGGCACGTTGCGTGAGCTGTTGCACAGTGCGTGAGCAGCAGAGTGAGAAAAGATGACCGGTGCTCTGCTGGTGCGTAGTGCGTCCAACATCGTAGGCACTGATACATGGGATAGATCCACCATCATCCCGAGCCGGTTCATCTCCTTCACTATAAGCTGAAACATAAGAATACTTAAAGTGAAATCATAATAAAATAGCATTAAATAAAATAGTATATATATATATATATATATATATATATATATATATATATATATATATATTGTAATATACTTTTTTGTGTATGAAACATTTATTAATTAAAATTACAAATCTGATCAATTTTAACAATTTTGTTTATTAATTTACGTGAAGACACGGGCTTAATCCCAGGGGATTTTGGGTCTCTCAAGAGATGGAGTATGCATCAGCTGAAAATAGAAAGAAAATAATTGAATGTTAATTTTTTTTAGAGCAATGAGCAAGTTTCACAGATTTTAGATCGCTTACCCACAATTACTGGCCCAACAAACATCCACCTCTCTAATGTTTGTGCGTCTCTGGATATCTGCTCCACTCTTCTCCCTTCTGCGGTCTGATCACTCGCCTGCCTACTGGGGTCGAGCCACGTCCTCTCGGGTCTGATCTGGTCTGGTCTGCCCCACTCTGCTCTGGTCTGCTCTGCTCTGGTCTGCTCTACCCCACTCAGAGGTCTCTACCACGATCTGACGCACTCGCCTCCCTTCTGCGGTCTCTACTGCCGTCTGATCTGGTCTGATGTCTTCTCTCCCCACTCTCTGACGCACTCTGATGTCTCCTCTCACCGCTCTCTGCTACCGTCTGTTTTTGAGCCACCCATCGGCTTCCCTTATAAAGCTTCGGGCGGGACTTCCCCTATTTCTTAATATTTCGGGGTTCCCCGCCCTCATTTCTCCCGCGGGGGTTCACCATCGTTCAGGCAAGCCGGGCCTTCCCCGCGGGGAAAAACATCTTTCGGCCGACTATCCATTGTTGTTGGCCGAACTGCGCCTCATAA